>QZLH01000242.1:91211-119545 GCA_003833135.1 Oehlia diaphana | reverse complement strand
AGGATTAATAATTCTGGCTATTTTATTTAATATTTAAGCAGAATTACATTAATTTACATTAATTCGGTTGTATTAGGATTCGATGTGAATTGTTATTAATTTATATTTATCACAAGGGTAAGGACACTCCTAAATATATCATTAATAATTTATTTATTATATAATCAGTTATTGTTAAACAGCATTCCTATAAAAAAAAGGAATTATAATAAACATTTTTATATAGAACACTTCAGGAAGCATTCCCTATAATAAAAAAATAAAAAAAGAATATTAGTAAATGTTCTTAAATAAAAAAAATTGAGTTCCCCACTTACTTCTCGTCTCAGGCATCTATTTCGAAGCCCAGGAAGTTTCCTACAATAAGAAAAATAAAAAAAGAACATTAGTAAATGTTCTTAAACGAAATTAATAAAAAAAACCCGCCAGTTCCCACTTACTTCTCATTCTAGGCATCTATTTTGAAGTTTAAAAAAACCTGCCAGTTCCCATTTACTTCTCATTCTAGACATCTATTTTGAAGTTTAGAAAGCACCCCTATAAAAAAAAAGATTAAAAAAAAATGTTAAATTATCGGTAATCAGATCAATAAGTCACATGATCTGTATAACCGATATTCCTATACCAAAGAATTCGTTATACAATACCGAATAATTCGTTATAGTGTTAACGAAGTTGTTTATAACAAAGTCCTGATCGGCTAGAACCTAGGATTCGTTATATCGAGAGGGGACTATATTTTAAAAAAACATTTTGCAATATTTTTTTATTTTATTTACAATAGTTTTAATATAAAATTATTGTAAAAATAATTACTTAATCTGATCTGATCTCAACTTATTTTATTCAGGCTAAATTTGATTTATAATCTAGGATTAGATTGGACTAAAACTAAATATTTGGTTCAGATTAAAATATCAACTTAGACTATTATGATTTGGTTTAAAAAATTTTTTGTAATTATTATAATATAACTTTTTTATATGTTGTAATTTATATATTAATATTATATAATTGACTATAAGTATAATTACATTTATTTATTATTACCAATTTTTAGTTTACTAAAAATAATGATTATAGACAAGTTTAATTGTATTATAAAATTAAGAATTAACCACATAAAAAATAAAGTTGTTCTAAATTGATTTTTATATTTTAAAAAAATATTTTCAGAATATTTATGAAAAATAAGTAATTATTTAAATAATTATTTTATCACTCATTATTCAAATAAAAATTCTGTGGTATATTGCTAATCATTTTTGCTAAAATTAATATATTAATAGTATAATCTAAATTAAACTCAGAATTACAGAAAATCCTAAATAGATAATACTTAGAATAAGTTCAAAATCATGTAGAACTTTCTTTTTTTAGATAATGCAAATCAGTAAGGTGGATGGTATTATTAAGCTCATAGTAAATTTTTTTTGGCTGGATCTTATTTTTGTATATATTTTCTATTGTATATTTCAGAATTAAAAGCAGTTATTGTAATAAACAAAAATAGTTTATTAATAAATTTTTATTTACAGAGGGCAATTAGAGTTATCCAGCCACTTTTCAAGTTGGAAAAACTTATATATATATAATATAGCAATAATAAAAATTCAAGTTAAACAAATTCATTGTCTTTGTTTACTAATTTAGATAAAATTTTAATAATAAATTCTATCTCCATTTGCAAAAATAACTCACCAATTCAATGAGATATGTTATTGATAGTTTTTTAATAATATTCTGGAGAAATACCTTTTAATGCATCTTTAGCATAGTTCTTTTCAAGTAGTTTTATCAGAAAATTTAATAAGGTATGCAAGCATAATGTTGAAAAAGTATTATGGCATAATATTGCATATTAATTACAGGTATTATGCAAATGAAATACTATGAATTATGAAATTATAAAATTTTTCGAGTTTGTGAAATTCACGAATTTTAAAATTTAAAATTGTATGTTAAGGTTACTTTACTTCAAGATCTAGTGATTGAAATTTTGTAATTTTGGGTTCATCAGATTCGTCTCACTGAGAGAATTTGAATGGTAATAATTTAATATTTGTAGGATCGATATTCATCACATGATTACGCTCTAAAAGCCTAAATGTCACCTACGATATTTTCTGATCCCGTGGTTGAAATTTTATGATTTATAGCTCTTTGGATCCGTCTCATTGAGAATATTCAAATGGTGGTAAGCACAGGTCTATAGGATCGATATTGGCGGAATTATAATATTTTTAAGATTTTTAAGTTTGTTTACACTTTACACAAAATTGTAAAATTTATAAAATTCATACAATAGGTGATTTCATATTTTCGAAAATATGAAGCATTGGAATTTGTTTATTGTGATTATAAATACAAAATTACATTTTATTTATATTACATTAACATATCATCAGCAAAATAAACTGGCCGGATAATTTTGATCGCCCTCTGTAATTAATAATTTATTTAATTTAAATTTTATTTCCAATATATTTATATGTATATGAATTTTTTCACTTTGAAAAGTGTCTCACTGTGTTTGCATAATATTGATCACCACTCTGTATAAGAAGTATTTTTTGTAAGAAGGTTAATTCTATTAATTCTGGAAAATTTCAAATTTTAGTGAAGCATTAATATTAGGATTTGATATTTTTCGCATATGCGATATATCGTTCTCTAAATTTTTATATAATAATTCGCCGATCTTTGCCAACCTTTATGTACTTATCGTAACTTTTTTTAAAAACCATATAGAATGCGTATTTTTTGCGTGTTTTACAATTTTATTTAGTATATCAAAGAGGGTTTACTTTTTTTTTTTTCTTTTACAGAAAATTATATAATCCATCATACATTGAGTAAATTATTATTGTAAAATACTTTAATACCGATTAAATACATTGAAGAATTGGATCATGTGATGAATTACCGTAACCATTAAAACATTATGTATTGTAACTTTATTTAAAAAATGTTAACAAATAATGAACAAATAAATCTTTAAAATAATATTATACCATATATGTATTACTAAGAAGTTTAAATTCTTAATTAACCATGTAAATTATTAAACGAATAGTTTAATCCTAGAGAATCAATTTGCTGTTGTTGTTGTTGCATCTAAATTATTTGTAATAAATACGGACTGATTGTTGGAAGTTCCATTTACACTAGAAACATGACTTTGTTCTTGGTTTAATTGTGATGGACTAACTGAGGAAGAAAAAAAAGTGGGGTCTTGTTGATATTGTTGGAATTGTTGGAATTGATATTGAATATCTAGATTGCTTAAATTTACTAATGGAGAAGACATAGGGATTACAACGATATGAAAACCAGGAATTACAAATCTAAAAATGTCTGAAACTGAATTAACAGAAGGATTCTGTTGTTCGATGATAGCATTATTATCATTTGACGTATAACCGACGTGGCTATTAAATGGACTAGTTGCATTAAATGCGTGAAGAGCATCATCATCACGCGCGGAAAAACCATTAGTGTAGTTGCAAGCATCATCGCAATGAACATTCAAAGAAGATTGTCCATTAAAATATATATCAAATGAGTTATTATTGAGTACATCTTCATGATTTTGTTCCATTGTCAAATTTTTTTGGACAAACGAAAAAAAAAAAAATTAATAATTTTTTTTTTTCAGTGAAGAGGTAAAAGATCAGGTCAAAAGATATATGATTGAAAAAAAAAAGATATTTCAATGTAAATATTTTCTTTCTCTCAAGAGCGAAAAAAAAGTTGAAGAAAAAACATAATTTCCATCATCTTTTATAAGACACCGATTTATTGTGTGAACTGCGGTCCAGCTTAAACCACTAATTTCACTAAAAATGGTTGTTAATATTTAATATAGACAAAAAATCAATGAATTGACGCGATGTTTTCATGTTGCAGAAAAAAGATACTCTAACAAACAAAAAAATTATTGAAAATTTATGCAGATCGTGAATTGCTAACGTCAGACCGATATTTTTTTTTTTTTTTTTGCAGATTATAGATTTTTGGTAGGCCTATTAAAACCGAATTTGTATTTATAGTATTGTATTTATAATATTGTATCGTTATGTACTGTATAATGTTGTAGTTTTTGTTGCGCATGCCTTACGGAGGTCAGTAACTTAACTCCGAGACCTATTGATATTAAATTTGGGTTCTTTCAATTCTAAAGAACTTTACATATCATTCTAAAAAATAAATATTCTTCGTGGAGTAAACTAGCCTTTTTTTAATGTATAGATGCAATAGAATATTTTCATCAGAACATTTTTAATGATTTGATTAAATTGAAAATATTTTACTTAAATTTGAATTTGAATCTGAAATTTGAAAGAATTAAAAAATGATTGTACAAGTTCATGTATAATTACGACAACGAAATTGAATCTAGTTCAAATTAACGTAGTTAAAAGAAGAAAATATATGGTCATATTAATTAAGAGTCATATTATATTTTCACATTCTTATACCGCTTAGGCCTTAGAATGTCCCGGGATGCACTTTTTCGGTGTGACCGCATTTTTTGATTAAATAATCATCACGAATTATTTTCTATTGGTTAATTTGTTTATAACATGTTGTGTTACGAATTTTCATGCAGGTCAAACATTGTTCAGGAAAATTACTTCAGGGAGTTTTTTTTTTTTTTAAAAAAAAAAAAAATTTGATTTTTTAAAGTATTTCTTATACAAAAATCTCAAAAAAATTTTCTACTTTACATTAAATAATAATAATAATAAAAAATATAATATTAATATGATGAAAATATTTATAAACCTACAATATTTTTAATTTTTATCATCATTATTATCATTTTATCATTATTATTATTTATTACTATTATATTAATTTATTTTTAAAATCTAATTAATGTTATAATCGATAACCAGGAACTGCTACAAAAATTCCTGTAACGATTATTGAAATTATTAAACTTTGTAAAAATATTTTGATTCCTTTTTTTACATGTAATGTGTATATATAAGGTTCCATTATACGTTGAAATTGAAAGAATTTTGTCTCGCTATATAAAAGAAATATATGTTTAAATAAAAAAAATTTAAATAATCAAAAAAAAAACCAAATATCTTCTTACCTTATTTTTAATAAGACGAATAATGGACTCAATTTAGTTAGATAAGTAATTAGGCTTTTTACACCTAAAAATATTGGGATAAAACTCTGCAAAAAAAAAAAAAAAAAAGAAATGTATATATAATTACAGTTTCTATGATTATAAAATTCTGATATATAATAACTTATTGGTCATTTTACATACCCATAATCGAATTGTTTTTGGTTTTATATCCAAGAAAATTAAACTTAATACTATAGAGAAACCAAGGAATAAAAAGAATAAACCTATAAATAATCTCATAATAAGTTGTAATTGACTCATATTACCAAAAGCTCTACATTTTAAAAATCTAGGGAAAGGATCACTTTCCATAAAAGTGAAAATTTCTTTTTTAGCTTCATAATAAATCCATGGATCATCTCTTTTATGTTGAGATATTCCTTCTTCTTCTATAGCATGAGTAATTTTTTCTCGAATATCTCTTGATAATATAATTTCTTTTTCAGATCCTTCAAATATATATTTAAAATAAATTCTTTCCGCAGATTCACGAAGTTCATCTCTTGTAAATGGTCTTTCCCGATTATGAAATGATGATGTTATATTTGTTTTATTTGAACGAACTGAATTTCGAAATACTTCATTTTTTTGGTTTTTATCATTATCATTATTATTATTATTATTATTATTATTATTACCATCTATTGAAATTTCGGTTAAATTTATGCCTAAATTACTGTTTTTTGAAAATGGTGAATCAGGACGAGAGGAAGGTTCCCTACTTCCTGAAGTGTGTGTATTATTTGAACCACGAGAACTACTACTTAAATATCTTCGAACACCACTATCTACACTAATAAATGTATTATATTTTGATTTATCTTTCTCATTTTTTGAAGTTCCCGGTCTAAATCTTTCATATTCAGGATATTCAATATTTACATCTAATCCAAGTTTTTTAAGGTCTTTTACATATGCTTTACATAATATTTCATGTTCTAATACATCAAGATAAAAGTCTAAATATTCAGAAATATTTTCTCTATCTCTCATATAAAGGTAAAAGTTGAATAAACATACGGGAGGTGCAGTCTTACGTGAAAGAACCTCTTGTAAAGTTGGTAATCTATCTAATTTATATGAATGATAATGTGCTTTTGCAAGATGTTGACTTTTTTCTGTTGATTTATTTATTGTAATTTCTTGACTGCCCATTATATTATATTAATTAATGTTAAAAGAAAATAAAATTACGGTATATGTTCAATCCAAATTTATAAATTTTTTTTTTTTTATCTTCTCAAATCTATAAAAATAAATAAATATATATATATATATATATATGTATTATGTATATATATATGTTTATAAAAAACAAAAAGGTAAGGAAAGGAAGGGAAAGGAAAAAAATCCTTTTGCAGGAGAAAGATAAATTTATTTATATGTGAAGAAAATTGGTATGATACATTGGTACTTATAATAAAATATCCTTAAAATTCGACAGGTTACTTTTGCATTTTCATATAAATAAATGTATCTCAAAAAATTTATATTGTGAAACTTTTGTGGAAATTGCAACTTCAATATACATTTATGAGTGACCACCATGTGCAGCTATTTTTGATGGGAAATTCTAATCTATATATGTTAAACAATTTAACATATCCCTTATCGAGTATTGATAAATAAAATAAATTTAATTTAACCGGTTATTCGATCGATAAATTCCCGTTTTAAATTTAGAATGTTGATTACTTAATATATATACTAAAAGAAATGCATTATGACAGAAACATGTGGCGCAATATCCGAAGATGCTTTTACTGCGGAAATTTATTTTGAAAGCTGAATATGGAAAATATTTTAAATATTTATATTTTTATATACCCATATTACCATATATATATATATATATATAGTTATATAAAGTTATATACTGCTTACAAGAACTCGATCGCATTCTATACAAGAAGGATTATGATAATATTGTTAAGCCTATTTTTTAAATGAGTTTTATATTGTCTACGAAGATTTAAATATTTGGTCATGTGAACAAATGTTTTATTTATTTGTAGGGAGCCAAATTTTTGTGTAATGTATTTTCTTTTTTACCGTTTTTAAAAAAAGTAATGTGCATTTTGGGAGATGTTCATACGTAAATTATTACATATATACTTATATGGAAATTTTGATTCGGTTTTATAAATTATCCGATTCATTTCATCCTATTTTATACTATTAATAAACTTCGCTTGATCCGCGAAATTAAATAAATAAATAAGTGACTCGTGTCATTTTTTATTTGTCACATGAAATTATAATTTATATAAAAGAAAGTTTTTTCATTCAAATTAAAGTATACTATTAAATTAATTATTAAATTAATTTGTATATCAATCAAATTGGTCAAATAAGATCCTACGCCATATTAGCTTTACATTAACCTGCACTGCACCGTCTGCACGTGCTAAAAAATGAAGGGAACCTGTTTATCTTATGGATAGTTTAATAAATTTATTGAAAATCTTTTACCTATCCTAAATCAGGTAATAGAGAAAATTGCATTTTCCCTTTTCAGTGGTACTTTGTCATTTTTCTAAGGAGAAATATGAAACTACGTTATAAAATTCTCAAATATTTTAATATGCTTTACTTCTATAATATACAGTACGTATTCCCAGTATTATTGAAATGTTTGTAAAATTGTAAAGGAAACAAAATCACATTACGTATTTGTCTTATGAATTTTAACCGTATCTCTGGAAGTTTGTTACATTTTTTTTTTTTTTGTTTCAAGGAATTTTTTAAACGAATGATATCAATCATGTAATGCAAAAATAGGTGATTTGTAGCGTTCTGCAAATGCCTATGCCGGCACAATTGGCATCATGTCAGGTACTGTCTGGTACGGGAACCGTTTATTTCACCGACAGACGTTTCACCGACACATTTTCTTCACCCCTGTGATGGTCACGTGTATGTGCATGACAGTACTTGGGCGTGATGTTTAAATATTTATCACGTGACTTGTATGTGACATTTAGGTGTCGTGTCGGTGAAACGTCTGTCGGTGAAATGACCCAGACCCATATTTACTATTAATGTTGTCAATATAATATATGTACTTTTTTTTCTTATAAAATTGAAAATGTACGTATTATTTACTTAGCACCATACCAATTACCAAGTATTAGTGCCAATGCACCCCAGTGATTTGTTTTCATTACTCTATACATACTCTAATAGTCTAATACATACTCACCCTAACGATTTGATATGCACATCTTTGATGACGTCATTGACGATCAAGTGTAACATCTAAATTGTAATCGGGAAATTAAAAAAATTGGAGACTTTTTTTTTCTTTTACAAAATGGCAAAAACCAAGAGAAAGAATAAAAATAAAAAAAATAGAGAAGAGGTTAAACCTTATTCTAATAATCCTCAATCAAATAATAATTCCTCTAAAGTTTCAAGTGATCTTCCTAAACAAATTACTAATTCCAATAACGAAAAAATTAATATTTCAATATCTACTCAAACTGATGATAAAAAAAATATTTCAATTGCTACTCAGACTGATGATATTATTTCGATTACAAATGATACAATAAATAATAATGATAATAATAATTATTCAAATTTAAATACAGATATTTTTCTTGTTCCAAAAGCTCCAAAACTTCCTAAAACCTTTAAAGAAAAAGAGTCTACACGTAGATTAATTGTTGTTTTAGATAAAGCATGCTTAGAAACTTGTAAAGTAACTAATTCTAATAGATCTTCACATTATCAATTATTGAATTGTGATGATCAAAAATCTATAAAAAAATTAGGATCCGATCCAACAACTTATAGACCAGATATAACACATCAGGTAAGAAAAAATTAATTTTTCAGATATATATCAATTTAAATGATTTTTAATTAATTATTTTTATTAGTGCTTAATGGCTTTGTTAGATAGTCCTTTAAATAAAGCTGGGTTGATGCAAGTTTATATTCATACAACTAAAAATGTCTTAATTGAGGTCAATCCTCATGTTAGAATACCAAGAACATTCAAACGTTTTTCAGGGTTGATGGGTAATTGTAATTCTCAAATTCTCTCTGATTATTATCTAGAGTCAAAAAACAACTAATTTCTCCTTTGATAATTAGTACAACTCTTACATAAATTAAGTATTCATTCTGTGGATGGAAACGAAAAGTTATTACGAGTGATAAAAAATCCAATAACAAATTATCTTCCCACAAGCTGTGTTAAATTAGGTATGAATAATAAAAAAAATTTATCCTTTTATTTTTATTTTCATTTTATTTATTTATTTTTTTTATTATTTGATTAGCACTTTCATATGATGCTCAACCTGTTCGTCTTTCCCGATATTTACCAACAATACCTCCTGATCATTCGATTTGTATTGCTATTGGAGCTATGGCTCACGGTACGGATAATTTTGCTGATGATTGGGTAGATGAGAAAATTGGAATTTCTCAATATCCTCTTTCAGCAGCTGTTGCTTGTTCAAAATTTTGTTGTGAATTAGAATCTTTTTGGGGGATTTGGTAAAGATTACTTGTAAATTTTTAATACATGATGTGTCAAAAAATAATAAAAAAAAACTTTTTTTCCAATGAAAAGTTGGTTTATAATTATTAATTATAATAAGTTATAACTATTAAATTAAATATTGTTAATAAAAAACTATAGCTTTTTTTTTTCTTTCTTGGAACCTCTAATTAACATTCATTTAGTTAATTTCTTTAAACGTGTTTCTAAATTAAAAATAAACTTTGTAGCTTAGATTTTACAAAAAAAGAAAGGTATCAAAAAATTATCAACTTACCTAATTCTTTTGAATAATCATCCAATTCTACAGCAACTTTTTCCAAAAAATCCACTTGATCACAAATTTCATCAATTTGTTGAACATAGGGTTCAAAATCCGTATCTATTTTTTTTTTTTAAAAAAAAAAATAAATATATATCTTTAATTAATAATTTACTATATTTTACTTACAAATCCTTTGTAATTTAGCCATTTCTACTACTAAATTTTGTGCCATTCCAGACATTTCTTTGTATCTATCTCTTGTAACTTTATTCATTGTTTCTAATAACTTATAGTCTTCCGTCGTAGCTATTAAAATAATTAATAAAATTAATAAAAATAAACAAAAAATATACATATGCTTATGTTATAATTAATCATACCTAAAAGTTCTCCTTTTAAATATTCACCAACTTTACTAAACATTTCTTCAGTTAATTTACTTACATTTTGTGATTTATTTCCAGTACTGTCACTAGTTAAAGATTGTTTATCTATTTCAGATTGAATAAAAGTTTGAGATGATATTGTTGTTCTACGAGCTTTTGTTGATGAAGGTTGTTGAGATTGTTGAGGTTGTTGTTGAGCTTGTTGTTGCTGTTGTTGTTGTGCATTTTGTTGAGAGGTTGTTAAAGGCAGTACACTTGATAATGAAGAAAATGTTGAAGTAAGTGCTGACGTCGTAGAATTAATAGCTGATGTTAGTGTATTTGTGGTACTGGAAGTTAAACTTGTAGAAGAATTGGTTGTTGGTGAAGTTGGTTTATCTTGACCCGACATTTTATAATGTGATTTTTAAGAAGTATATTATTATAATATGGATTAAAAAATGTTGATGTGCAGTCTATCAGATAATAGATAATCAGTAATAAATAATAATGATTTGTAATACCTTCTAAATTCTTATTTCTTATTGGCTAATCAAAACTAATCAAAAACTGCATAATTTTTTTCCACACTTTCAAAAAAAAAAAGAGGTAAAATGATTACACCTAATTTTACAATTACTCAGGATTTCAAATTTATCACGATAATTATTAAAACTCCTTACATCAAGGTAAAATTAAGACTAATAATTTTTTTTTTTTAAAAACTTTTGTTAAAAATTTAATAAATTTTTTTTTTTTTTTTTTTTTTTTTTTTTTTTAAAATTTTTTTTTTTTTTATTTTTTTTTTTGTTGTCTTTTTTTTTTTTTTTTAAAAATTTTTTTTAAAAATTTAAAAAATTTTTTTTTTTTTTTTTTTTTTTTTTTGTATTAAAAGGTATCAGATGTTGAACTTTATTGTGAAGGGCCTGATTTTAGTTTTTATGTAAAACCATATTATTTAAGGTAAAGAAAAATCTTGTAAACTTTAATTTTATTACGCGTTTTTTTTTAAAAAAAATAATAATATAATATAATATAATATAATATTTTTATTTTTGAAAAGTAATTATATTTTTTTTCTTCAAGCTAAAAATTGTTAGTTTTAAAATTTATTTATTAGGCTCCATTTTCCTGGTAATTTAGTTGATGATGATCGTGTTAATGCATCTTATGATATTTCATCTGGTGAAATGAATATAAAAATACCAAAAGAAACTCCTGGAGAAGAATTTTCAGACTTAGATTTGTTAACGAAACTTTTAGCTCCAAAAAGTGTTAAAAAAGTTCCTGAAAAGCCTTTAATTGAGATCATTGATGATAATAATGATGAGAATAATAATCAGGAAAATGATAATGAATTGGAAGAATTATTTGAAAAAGAGGATTATAGACAAAAATCTTATAAAAATAACAATGATTTTTTGATAAGAGAGTTAAATAATGATGTTAACAATGAGGTTAATGATGTCAATGATGTTAATGATAATAAACCTTTAATTCAAGAATTATTTGGTGGAAAAATTAATGATGATAAAGAAGCTAAAAGATTATATAAATTATTAGAGGAAGGTAATGTATATTAATTCAAAATTAGAAATGAAACTTTCCTCCTTATTTTCAGCTCCGAAATAATAATTCTCTTTGATTTGGGGGCTATTTCATTGATCAAATAGCTGATGCTTATAATTGGGAATTACCACAACAAATTCCCAATGAAAAAGTAAGTACTTTGTTTAATTCGTAATCTCTAAGATTAAGTGTTAATAAATTTCCTCTTTTATTAGGAATTATTGCCTATAGCAAAATATGGTTTTAATAAACTTTATTCTGGATATTTCATGCACATACAAGAAACATGTAATGAAATTATAGACATAACAGATCCAGAACGTTCTACACCAGAATCGCGTCGTCAAGATCGAATTAATACTGAAAATAGCAAATTTGATCCGGACCATTATATGTAAGCGATTTATATAATTCATGATTAGTCCATTCCATTAAATATAGGGTTTATACTAATTTTCACATTTGGAATAGAGCAGATTTTATGTGTGCTCAAGATATTAAACATCTTATTAAATCAAAGAATGTTTGGTGGAAGGGATCGTCTGATCTCAATTTCACTGAAGAAGAAAACACAATTATGCGAAATTTGACAAATAAGCAATGTAATAAATATTAAATTATATGTACACATATATATTTTTTTAAAATAATATATATTCTAATATTTTATGTTCTTTTATATTCAAGATTTAATCGAAAATGTAGGATCAATTTATTATGGATTGATAGATTTATTATTTGCTTATAGTTATAATTATAGAGTATTTGAAGGAGAAAATACTGTTGAATCACCATGGATGATAGGCAAAATAAGTCCAACAATATCTTGTCTTGAAGTAAGTCTGGATAAAATTATTCATTAATATTTATAAGATTTTTTATTAAAAAACTTAAATTTATTATGTTTAGCAATTCAACAGTATAGAAGAGACGATGAAAGCATTATATCGTCGTTCATTAGCCTACCCTTGGTATAGAAATTATAAGCTTGCAAAAAAGTGCCAAGAGGATGTTTATGATCTGTTAAAATTAGGAAAACGTGCAATATTAAAAGTTTTACTGGAATTAAAAGATTTATTTGATCATCATGACACTTATTATGTATATTCAAAAATTTGGTTAGATGATTATTGTATATGGTGTCAAACTAAAGCCAGGTGAGTGATATAAGATACTGTTTATTAATGAGGATATGTATTTTTATTAATTATTTACAATAACTGTTCAGTGACAAGATTATTCGTTCTTTGGCACACAAATTACATCATCATAAAGTATTGAAATCGGATACTGGATGGCATTTAGAGGAATATGAGCATTTAGCATTAGAGGATGCACAAGAAAAACAAGCAATGGATTTAAATTCATAATAATAAGTTATTTAATATTTACTGACAAGTTATAATATACATATATACAAATAATAAAAAATAATAAATAATGATGAAGGATGAAATAACTAGTACAGTATGTAGTGGGAAATACTAGAGAAACAATAAAGTCAGAGAAAAAAGTCATAACTTAATAAACTTATTGGTCCAAATCGATTAAAGTTCCAGTGCCATCACGTTTGTATTGAGAAGGAATTTTTTCATTTATAATGCTAGTACAATATTTACATTTAACAGCATCTTTTGGAACCAATTCCTGACACCATGGACATGGATCAGTTTCATCTTTTTTCTTACTGGACTCAAAATTCTCATGAATTATGTTGAAAGCTAATTTATTTTTTTTAGATACAGTATATAATTTAGAATCAGGTATTAAGAAAAGAAAAGAAAAAAAGAATTAAAAAGAATTAACTTACCGTAAAAAATCCAAAATAATGCGAAACAAACCATTAAGAAATTTATTACAGTGTTTAAAAATGAACCAACATTTTCAGTACTAAAGAAGAAAATGAGATCATGTAAATATTTGAAACGAAATTTTTTTTTATTTAACAAAAAAATGGAAGATTTTTTTTTTTTTTTACTTACACGGCACCGTCAGCTTGAGCTTCTTCAGGAGTAGCATAAACAGCACTTTCGTTTCTACCTGGTCTAATTACAATAAAATAATTTTCAAGATTTGTTCCATGAAGAATTAGACCAAGTGGTGGTGTTAAAATATCTTTCTAATAATGTGTATTTTTATATATATATAAAAAAAAGGTTTAATAAATACAATTTTAATAGTCATATGTAAAAATAAATAAAAATAATACTTACAACAAACGATTGAACAATGGCGGTGAAAGCCGACCCAATAATTATACCTATTTAAAAATATTATAATAAACGCGTTCTAGATTACATTTGTAATAATAATAATAATAATAATAATAATTTGATACTTTACCAATACCCAAATCAACCACATTTCCGCCTCTTTTTTCAGTAAACTTTTTAAAGTGTTTCCAAATATTAATACACATTTTCACTTATTTTATTAAATATATATATTTCGCCACGAAACTAAATAACAAAGTGTCCTTTGGATGATAAACTTCGGCTTTAACATAATTTCAGTTAGAAAATGTGACCAAATTGAATAATTTGTATAACTTGTACTCGAATACAAACATTTGTATCTTTTGTAAAACAAGTTAAAGTACAAGATTTAATCCTGATCCATCTACTTAGGTTACGAGATTACGACTACGTGATTAAAAAGTCTACCTATACCCTATACTTTTATGCGGTCCTAACCACTCAACTACTCAACTTTCACAATATCGGTTTGCATTATAACCATGGTAAACGGCCAAGAATGATTGGATAAAAGTTATCCCAAAGATGGAATATATAGAGGATTTCCTAGCATATCTTTTCATATGTTTTCGGATAATAGACATTTGGGCTATTAGCAATTTAAGTGGTTCTTTAAAACTGGAAGACTTCAATTGTTGGGGTAATTCTCTTGCTGAATTGGATTTGCGAGGTACTCCAAATTTAAAAAAAAGATTACTTGTAGCTCTAATAATTTGAGAAAATTAACTTTGGGAAGCTTCGCTATTTAGATTGTAGTAATAATAAACTTACTGAATTGGATACTAGTAATTGTCCTCGAATAGAAAAACTAATTTGTGATGGTAATCAACTTAGTCTTAACCAAGAAAATATTGTTCAGAATCTCCAATCTGAGTTAGGCCGAGAAAGAACCAAAACTAAGTTTCTCATGAGTCAACTAGAAGAGAAAAAATCAAAAACCAATGAACCACAACTAACTAGCGAGAAAAACAAGCATCACTCAGTCAAATATATAAAAAGACCTTTTTCTTCTTTTTTCAATTATCCCACACACTCAAATTTATTCCTAATTTCTTGACCTAACGGCCCAACCCCTTGCCTAACCTTCTCCTTTGCCCTAATTCCTAAAAGCATAATCTACAAATTATAATCTTTACTATTTTTACTTTATTTGTTTTTTTTGCAAAATATTTCTATAAATATAATAATAAACCAAAGATTCTTACATTTTTTTTTAAAAAGGGTTTTGTTTAAAAAAATATATACAAATTTGGTCATGCGAAAAATATCACAAACGAAATATGAATCAAAAAAAAAAAAAAAAAAAAAAAAAATTTTAAAAAAAAAAAAAAAAAAAAAAAAAAAAAAAAAAAAAAAAAAATTTGAAAAAAAAAAAAAAAAAAAAAAAAAAAAAAAAAAAAAAAAAAAAAAAAAAAAAAATTAGACATTTTAAATACACAAAATGAAAAATAATACATTAAATGCAAAGAAAAAACATATTTCTCTATATAATTACTAAGAAGAAAGAATAAATATGTGTTTGATCTTTATTTTATGTAATCAACTATTAGGTTGTCTTAAATTTTCTTCAAATAATTGTACATATTCGTCATCATCAAAATCATCATCTCCTTCATCATCACTTTGATTACCAGGATCATAATCTTCGTCGTCGTCACCATAATCATAATCAACATCTGCGTCTTCGTCTTCATAATCTTGTTCGACTTCATCAGCTTCATTGTCATGAGCACCTCCATCAAATGTTAGCTCTGAATAAAAACTATCTGATTCGTGTTTTTTTACTTTATCAAATGCCTGTTCTGATTCATTTTCATCATCATCATCATCATTATTATTGAACGTTATGGATTGCCGTAAAGGAGATTGTTTCAAGCGTTTCGCATTACGATCATCTACTTCTAATACATCCCCATAACGCTTCAATCTTTTACGTCCACCACTATAAGATAAAAAGAAAAAATTTTTATGTGAACCTATCTAAAATTAAATAAATAAAAAAAAAATAAAATCTACCTTTCGGTTTCGGTTTCGCTCTCATCTAAAGCGCTAGTATCACCTGACTCTGCTAAAAGTTCATCCACTTCATTTAAAGCAGATCGCCAGTCGGTTGATTCATAATGCTCCATACGTATTTCCGGGCTTAATAACGCATCATCATCATCGGTTCCTGATGGTGTTTCTATTATCAATTCCAGGGGTTTATCAACCTCTGATATTAGACTCGTTTCAGAATCACGTGGTGAATTTGGTTCCAAAGTGTAATCTTTTTCCAGCTGTCTTGCCCATTTTTTTATGGAATCATCCAACCTTTTGATTAAATAAAATTAATTCTCATATAAAAATTAATACATATCAAAATAAATATTACTTACCATTCTTTACGTACTATATAGATATTCCCTTTCCGATTAGCTTCTCTGACTTTTTCAGTCCCTCGCTAAATTATAATTAAACTAATTAAAAATTATTGAAAAAAATTTAATAAAAAATATATGTACTTACATCGCCGGCTACAAGGTGTGTAACTTCATTGTTCCAGTTTGCGGAACATTCCGCGCCAAACTCCTTTGCTAAAATCCATATATCAGAACTATCAATTATAATGATTTACTAATTAATATTTGAATTTTAACAAAAACGACGAGATAATTAAGAAAAATTACCTTTCTCTCTTTTGATTAGTTGGGATAACATGAGTAAACAAAATATTGACGCCTTTCAATACTTGACTTTTCATCTGTGGTATTAAATTAGTAACATCAGGTGTCATTGGTGTACCGTTTGAATTCGAATTACTTTGCAAACTATCGTACTTCTCGTAATATTGTTTATGAATATTTTCCAAAGCCTAATTATATATAATTAATATACTATCATAAATCGAAATATTTCAAATATATCTTTTATTTACCTTCAATAAATGAGGTAATTCCGTGTCATTGTCAGCGAGTATAGGCCTTGATTTTGATTTCTGTTCTATAAATGAAACTTTTTGATCCAAATCTTTAATTTCATTATTTTCATTTCGGTCAAATTGTTGCTTTTTGGCAGATTTCTCATCATCATTGTCAACATCCGAAATTTCTATAGTTGAAAAAATAATGGTGTTAAAATGTTATAACTTTAATTCAAGAAGAAGAATAATTAAACAAAATATACCTTCAAAAGAACGTTTATTGTTTTGTACAGGCTTTAATAAAGCATCAATAGAAGTATTATTTTCTGTATTCACTTTAAGTGGCTCCCTATTTGATTTTTCTTCGGAGATATTAACATCCCTTAAAACTTCTATAATATATATTTAATCGTGTTATCATTTTTAATATAAATCGTTTGCAATCATTAAAGTTAAAAATAATTATATTACCTTTATCGTTCTTAATATTATTCTCCTCTGCAATTTCCGGAGAATTTACTTCATTGTTCTGTTCTTTTTCTTTAGAATTTTCATCTTTGTTAAAAGATATATTATTCTCATCAATCGAAGCATTATTCGCGGGCTCTATAGGGAATATTTTATAAATTAAATAGGAAGATAAAAATTAAATCATAATAAAACAAAAATACCTTTCTCTACAACATTATTTAAATCTTCGCCATCAGGTATTTCTTTATGAGTGCTATCATCTTCTGAAACAATCACCATAGGAATTGAAGTTTGTGGAACTGGCCTCTAAAAATAACATCATGAATAAATAAAAATTAATAAAAATTATCCGATTATAATTAATAATGACGAAACTAACCTTTGGTAAATATGTATCATTTATATCACCAATTCCGACAAAAAAATCATCTGTAAAGAAAAATTTTTCAAAAAATGTTAAATATATAATTTTTGTAACTTGTTTTACATGATCTAAATACTTACATGGATGGACTTTAATTAAGTTAGGTGACCAGCTCCATACGTCAGCTCTGTCGTCTATTACAACGACCATCGAATTGTCACAAGGAAACAAACGACGAATATCTTTTTGTGTCATACCTAAAAATTTATTATAAAGGAGAAGTAAACATCGAAATGCAAATATATATATATTTTTTTTTAAAAAAAAAAATAAGAAAGAAAAGATAATAAAATAAAAATAATAAAACGATCTTGTTGTTATCTATTTCAACTTACTGCCACTCTCATCGCGTGATAAAATACGTTCATTAAAGATAGTATTATCTGGATCAATAACGTTCGCAACAGCAGATGCATAATTTCGTGTTCCCATTGTATATATATGAGGTTCGTATATTTTGGATACACTTCTAAGAAATTCTTTAAGCCCAGGTCTAATTATAAAAAATTTTTTATATTAAAAAAATTATTATGAATTAATAGAATCATTCAAATCAACATACCTTAGTTTAATATAGTACACGATTGGACTATCAGGCAAAGTGAATTTGCGAACATCTTCAGCTACATCATTTCCATCCTTTATCCATTCTTCAACGGTTGGATCTATCGTCGCATGAATAAGAGTTTGATCCAAATCAACTATTAAAGAAAGCTTTCTTTCTTCTAATAATCGCCTTGAAGTTTCTTTTTCTAATCTTTCGGCTTCATTAAGACTAACCGTTAATCCAAAAACATTGTGGGCCATGCTAATAGTAGCTCTTTGGGCATATTCAACCCCATTATGATCTGTTGTAGTAATGTCTGTTCCGCATAAAGCGCACAATCCATGAAGTTGAATTGAATGTGAACAGGGCTCAATAACTCCTACCACAACCTTGTTGCTAAAAAGAAATGAATTAGATTTATACCTTCATAAAAGAGACATTGAACAAAAAAAAAATATACTTTTTTCTGTCGATCGTTTCTCCTTGCTTGACGTGAAATTGTTCGAGTTCACCTTCAGTAGGACTCTTTAATTCTTCTATTTGAGGAGTTAAAATATCTATGTATTCAGATTCTTCAGTGGCTGAAGCGGATCGTTTCTGTATAGTTTTTTTGTATTCATAACTTAAAAGCGATTGCGATTTCGCGATCTTATCTCCCGGTTTTACCAAGAAATTGCAAATGGTTGCTGGTAAATGCTCCATAGGTATTTTAATTAATACCGGTACTTGACTCATTTTATTTAAAAATCGATAAAAACGTTAAATTGTTGAATGAATTTTATTTTATTTTTTTTATCGTCGATTTCAATCTTTTGGCCTCCACCTACGTAAAGTTCGTAAATACAATAATACAAAAATTTATAGAGCAAAGAAGTGGCATAAAAATCATAAAGAGTTAAGTAGTGCTATTAATTATAGATTTTTAGATCTTAGTATAAACGCGAAAGTTTTTATGGTTAAAAAGTTAATAGGTATTTTGAAAAAAGAATGGTGGAGTGTCGAATTTAAGGCCCTTTATAGGGAATTTTTATTAAGGTTATGTCATCAAGGGTGGCTTAGAACCAATTGTTAATTGCTATTTATAAATTATACATTTGTGCTACTGTTGTACGATCATTACTCTCCATAGCTCTTTTTTTTTCATCTCATTATTTTCTTTACTGAATTTAACATTTAAGAGAAATAATGACCTTTGGAGTAATAAAAGCAATATATCGTGGAGCCAAACGAACACCAATGAATACAAAAAGAGGACATAATTATTATAAAGGCATGGCACTAATATCAAATATTATTTATTCATATACGTATATACATATTATTATTATATTTACAAGAAATTTTACGAAAAAACTCGGGCTTAAACAGGTACCGGCTCTGGTTCTATGGGATGGCATACGAAAAGAGGTATTTATGCATAATATCAATTAATATTTTTATTTTTAATTTGATTCAATTATCAATTAACATTCTTTCATTAGGTGGATATAAGATTGACCCCAAAAAAGTTCGTACGTACGTTGTACCAAATTTAACCGATTGTCCGGTAAGAAATAATTTTATTTAGTTGCATTTTTTTATTTCCATTTACGTCTTTATTTAATGTCTTTATTTAATTAATATCTATATTCTTTAAAGTATCTGCCTTACGTCGAGCCCAAAGCTAAGAGGGGAATTAAATATACCATTGACACAGATAAATATTTGGAGTTGGCTAATAAATACGTAAAAAAAATAAGTGAAAATAAATTAATGATTGCAAATGAAACAAAAAATTAATGTCTCGAAAAACTGTTTCTGTGTATTAAAGAAATTAATAAAAAAATTTTTGTTAATAAACACGTGAGTTACATTTTGTTAGTGTGATTATTCCCAATCAAACCTTATTTATGAATGTTTTGTTCTTGTGATCATGCAAGTTACGCTTACAAGTTTAAATTATAAAGACTTAAAAGGTAAGGCTCAAATTTTGTGTAATGATTTTCTTAAATCACACTAATTTGTAATGATTCCTGTGATTCCCGCTCAGACCATTTTAATTTGCTTTTTATTTATTATTATAGCAAAATTTCGTTATAAATAGTTTCGTAATCACTAAAACTATGAAACACATTTAATGATCGTCAAAACATTGAATGAGTATGACAACAATAATTATCGCGGGGTTGCAAGATATATGATTTCCTAAGGATCTTACATGCATGATGACATCATATCTGTAACTTAATATTATTGTGAGGAAATCATTAATTTTTTTTTTAGACTTGAAAGAAATAAAAATGTCAGCGGCACCTTGGAAACCCATTTTAAAATCGATTATTGCAGAACATTTTAAATTTTCTGATACAATGCAGCCAATGCAGGTATAAAATCAATCTTTATGTTACCTTTTTACATTCAAGGTAATTTAGTCTATATATATTTTTCTTTTAAAGCTGGCAACCTTTAATACAGTAACGCAAAGACCTGCAAATCGTGCCGTTGTCTTCCGTGGATTTATTAAAGATAAAGAAGATTCTTTTGAATCCGATTTACTTTATGTAACAACTGACGTACGTTCTAGTAAAGTAGAACAACTTTCAAGCAATTCCGGATTCGAAATTTGTTGGTAAAGAAATTTTTTCAAAAAAAAAATTATATATACTTCAAAAAAATTTTTGACATATACATAAAATTTTAGGTGGTTTCCTAAAACGCAAGATCAATTTCGGTTAACTGGAAATGCATGCGTATTTTCATCCGACTCATCAATCAACTCAAAATTTCCATTTGCCAAACTTTCTTCATATTTTCCTACGGCTAATTTTAATTGGGATGAAAAATTAGAATATTATTTCAAACAAATTTCTGATCAATTACGCGCAGACCTTACTCGTCCTACTCCCGGTCTTCCTCTTGAACATGAAAATTATACTAAAAAACTCGCAGTTGTAGCCAAAGACGAGAGAGAAAATGAACTAGTTAAACAGTCATTTGCAAATTTTGCGTTAGTCATTTTTGAGGTTGAAGAAGTTGATCGTGTTGAATTGGCCACTGACCCTCATAAAAGAACAAATTGGAAATTGAATAATCAAACTAGAAAATGGGTAGAGCAAAGAGTTTATCCTTAATTATAAACGAAATGATAGTTTAATTTATTTTATTTATCACGCAATCGTTACACTACAATTTCTAAAATTGGTTAATAATAACTCTCTTATAACTATTTAAATTTTGTAAATTAGATTTGTGTAATTAGTGAGAAAGTAGTATGTGTTCTTATTAATTGTTGAATTACATAGTGTTTTTTTATAATAATTTTATTATTATTCTTTAAGGAGACGAGATCTAGTTACAGTACTAGTGTTTTATGCTATAATCTGCTATAATAAAAAAGCAATTTCCTGACTTGATCGAATATAAACATATAAATAAGATAATATCTAAAATTAACATGGAAGGATGACAATTCCAAAAAGGAAATATTACACAACTATTACATCATCTCAACATAACTTTATCTGCAAATCCTATTTTGAAGAGTGTGCATTTATAGAGTGAATAAATTGAAAATTAACCAATAGAACTGCAAGTAAAAGATGAATTCTAACTATTATTATAATATTAATATTTCAAGAGCAATTGAATAAACACTGATTAGGAACTTGATGGTATATTATTCATTTATGTTATATTATTAGATATTATACTAGTTCAAAACCCAATGCTGATCATACCTGTTTTTGAATACTTTAAAGTTGGGCAACATAGTACAGCTTTTCTGCATTCTTTTCTTTATTGCTAAAAAAATTTTAGATTATCTATTATTTAAAAATGTCTACACCTTTAATTGCTTTTCCGAAAAACACTTTTCGGTTTTTTACGCGCACTTATGCAAATTTAGCCGTTAACACAAAACTTAATATTCAGAATACTAACTCAAAAGTTAATGAACAAAACGAAATTGACAAGTCTGAAATAGATAAGGAAAAATCTTCTAGTATCATTTCTTCTATAACATCAGGTGATTATGATATTAATTATGATTAAATGCAATTAAGCTTTTATAATTTTTGAATCGAATTTGTGTTCCTTAAAAAATGATAAAAAAATCGTAAAGGGATCAATCCAACTTCACAATGGACCAAACATCATCCAATACCAGATCCTAATTTCGAGGTCGTCTCCTCTGGAACTTTAGGTGCTTTACTCTTGGTCAAAATTCCGCCAAGGTCAGAGATATTTGCGGCACCGGGAACAGCCATTGCCGTATCAGGCAAAGTGTGGATTTTTTTAATCAATGAATAAGTAAAAGAAAGAAGTAATATTTAAATCATTCAAATTAACTAATAAACTTAATTATTTGCCATGGAATTAGGTTATTACTGAACGCACCACAGACGGAAATATTTTTATCGCTTTAGGTAGAAAGCTTGCTAGCGGATCTTTGGTATATCATAAGGTGAAAAATAATATTTAAAATTTTTGCTAGTTCATCAGCTCATTGAATTGATACTAGCTTTGAACTTTATGATATTATCAGTTTACTACAAGTTCGCATTCTGGAGATGTTCTTTTAGCACCTCGAAATTTATCGGACATAGCTGCCATAAATATGGATGGTACATCCGTGTATTATGTTAGAAAAGGGGCTTTTCTTGCACGTGGTCCTAGAGTCACAGTAAACGTTAGCCGAATTTATGGAATGGTATCTCGATTCATTACTTAATTTTGTATTTATGTAAATACGAATGTGATTTTTCATTTATAATTATAATTTAGGGTTCATTAAATGCTTTTGCAAATCGGGTTACTGGCAGAGGTACATTAGCTATCTCGAATTATGGTGCCATACATCGATTGTCTTTGAATCCAGGAGATGAATATCTGGTGAATGCAAAGTACTATAACATACATTATTATGATAATTGTAATTGTTATTTCTTTTTTTTTTTTGTCTTCATTCTTTACTAATTTCTTCTATATTAGAAATATTCTAGCTTGGAATTCAAAAACTAAGCCAATATTATCCCCACCTTTAATTACATCATCTTCTATTGATAGAAGCAGGCTAGTTAGGAATGTTACTGCTAAATTATCAGAAAAAACTAACAACCTTTTTGATCCAATTCTTAATAGTCCTTCAGTAAGACCAACACTTGATAGACTAAAAAGAATATCAGTCCGAACCAGGATATGGATGTTTGGTGGACCTGTTCGTATTAAATAATAATATGGTTTGTCTTAATGAATAAAAGTTTATATTTACTTTATCAATTTTTCAGGAGTATTTGAAGTTGACGGGTCCAGGCGATTTTTACTTGTCATCAAGAATAGAGCCTGTTTTAGGAGGGTTCAAATCGTGAGTTATTTAAAATGACTTAGTTAATATTATAAAAAATATTTCTAATATATTAATTATTTCAGATTAACATCACCCTCTGTTGAAGAAATTGTAGCAGCGGATCCTGTACAATTGGATCAACAAAATCAATATTTTCAATCTCCGCCTTATATACCCAAAATGTCATATGCCGTAGTAGCGAATGATGGAAAAGTAACTTTTACTAAACCTCCCCAAAGTCAATCAAAATCTTCATTCAGTAGTTCTTTATCACCTCCACCTCCTCAACAAGATAAAAAATCATCTCTTGGAAAAATAGTTTCGGGAGACGGAATGTTACAATTAAGACGTTGGGTAAAAGGAGTAGTGGGAGGTAATAAAGACGTAAGAAGAGAATAAAAAAAAAATGAAATGAACCGTCGGACTTTGTAAAAATTTTATTTATAAATAGAAAGCATGTAAAATAGCTTATTTCTCTGCATTTAATAAATATACTTTTTTTAATTTAGTGATCGTCACTTTCATGAAATTCGTCACCAACTACAGCTATGCTTTAACGTAGCTTTGGTAGCTTTGGTATATAGCTTTAAATCATGTATTTTGGTTTGATTCAAACTAGTGTTTCTGTTTCCGTAATGTATTTAATTGTAAATTTTATAAATAAAGAGATGCATTTACTAAAAAAAAAAATTTTGTCACCAATGTCATACCCCTTTGTCTAATCCTCTTTATCACTTTATGTATCACGCTTAATTTAATTTACAAGTAAAAATAATCACATAACTTTGAAAGTAAACAAAATTTTCGAATATTTGTAAAAAATAATTTCTTACTGAATTTTATTAATTGATCATTTTACCTAATTCGGTCTTTCGCTTGGAGGCCCCATATTGCAGTGGTCATATGATATATATTCTTAGGAGTTGGTTATTACAACCTTCCTTATACGCGTAATTATATACAGACCCCTACACTTAATTTACCGGATTTCATGTAAAATTGATGATTTCGGGCTGCATAAAAATTTATTAGTTCACATTAAAATTTGGCCAAAATTTTTATTTGAAAGCCAATTGATTATAGTTTTTAAAAATGTAATCAGAAATATTCTATTTTTAAAATGCAAAGAAATATTTATTTGTAAAGTAATGGACAAGATAATTTTAAAAATGAAAAAAACATATAAAAAAATTATTGCTTATACTTTGCAATGAGAATTTTGTTTAATACTTAATAATTAGGTTTTTTAAAAAAAATTCTGGCCGAATTTTATTAAAAATTCTTAAACTTTTATGCAGCCCAAAAATCATCAATTTTACTATATATTACTAAGTAAATTTCATAAAATCCAGTAATTTAGTGTAGGGATCTGTATTACTAGCAACGATTTTATGATTATAATCCATTTTACTGAGTAAATAATCCATTTACTCATATTGTTTTATAAAAGAAATATCAAATAATTATTTTTCACTGTGTAGATGTAATACATCATAAATTTATCATTAATTATTAAATAGTAATTTGACATAATTATGTTAAAATCAGTATAATTAAATTGTAATAGTATAATTAATAGGTTAATATTTTATCAGACTTGAACATATTGCTTTTTTATATAATTGCAAATCAATTTAAAACCCTTTTTTGAAAAAAGATTAAATTTCCAAATAGAAATAAATAGAAATCTTACTAATATTTCTTATTATATTTTTAAAAAATAGTTAGGTCATCTTTTGCAAAAGCTGATTTTTAAGAGAGAAACAGTAAAATTATACAGCTATTTCAATTTTACATTGCTTCATTTAATAAAATACTTTATATTTACCTTTTATACTTTTCTCATTATTATAATTTAACTTGTATAAAAAATATAACATCTTATTAATAATAATTAAAGATATTGGTCCAATATCTTATTGCAAAAAAAAAAGAATTAATTATAAATTAAAATGGTTTTACTAAGAATTAGTAAATAAAATATAGTAAAAATGTTTAAAATACATTAGTTTAATAATCATTGGCAGTTTTTAAAAGCATTTAATTCTAATTATTTTCTGAAAAAATAGTTTTTAAAATTACTTAATATTAGTAAATTTTGAAATTTCATTTATACTGCAAGTAATATACTTAATTTTATTAATTTTTATACAATTTTTCAAAATAATTTGTGAATTTTTTTAATTTTAAAAGTTTAATTTATAAGGCAATTAACTGATGTAATACTAAATTTTAGCAACTTTATTTTTAAAATTATTTGAATTATATATTTAAAATAAAATTTTAGGATTAATTACATTTTTATTTACTACCATATAGCGCTACATATAGTACCTCCGGTACTATTCAAGAAAGTCTGCTTAGATTGAATAGTATCCAGAAGGATACTATAGGAGGAGGGGGTACTATTAAAAGGGGGTATATTGGAAGGGTGGTACATTTGATTTTATTAAATTAAATAAATTAGTACATAAATTTTGATTAGTATTAAGTCAGAATATGATTAGTATTCAGGGTACTATTCAAAATCGAATTTTGATTAATACTGGGGTATTTTTCAAAAATACCCAAATGTGGATTTGAATAATACTTTGGTACTATTTGAAAGAGATACTATTACAAGGAGATACTGTATGCAGCAATATACGGTAATTTCTTAACAATTTTTCTAGTAATAGATTGTTAAAGAAAAGCTTATTGCTTTTTTTATTTAAATAATTATAAGATGCTTTTTAATGTATTTAATAAAAAATTTAAGAAAATTTTTTCAAAACTCATTTAAGCCAAAAACTTATAGTTTTAAAGAACTACATATTAAAAGCAATTTTTATCAAAAAATATTTTTATTACTATAAAATTAAAACTTCTATCATATTCCTAAAAGTTATAATAATTATATACTAGATAGCTGAATCTTAAATATTGCATTTGTATATAATTTTTCTGTTGGATTTTTTATTTATAAAAGTATTGCAAAGATCTTTTTGTAAAGTATTAATTGAAATAAGAATAATCACTTAAAAAGTAGGCTTTCTCATTATTATCAGTTAATACTTGAAAGTAGAGTAATGAAAATTTGATATATTTCAGTTTTTTCTTTAGATTTTTTTAAAAATAATTATAACTTACCCTTTAATTTAGTCTTTTTTTATTTAGTATTTTAGAATTTCTTTTTTTGAAGATTGAAAATATTGAAATATTAATTCTAATTTAAGTTAATTATCAGAAGATCTATTAAAATTAATATTATTAGTTTATTTAAAAGCATAATTGATTATAATGTATTCATATGAATGATGAATCAAATAGGTAAATTTAAAGTTAAATTTAAATAAACATTTTTAATGCATTTTATATCATAACATGAGTTTTAGTTAAAATTTTCAAACTTTATTTTAATAAAAACATGAAAAAAATTAGCTTTAAATTTGACCAAAACTATAATATAAAATCTTTAGAGTTTCAGCCAAATTCCAGTATAATTAAAATTATTTATTATATTGAAGTTTGTAAAAATGCTGAAACCTCAGTCAAGCCTTTAGAAGTTTTAACTAGGGTTCCTTAAAATCAAATCAAATTGAATATGAAACTAATTTGAATTTATTGAATCAAATCAAATTCAAATTAAATTCAATTAAATTAAAGAATTTTAATTACATATATTCTTTATACCTTTATTTATAAATATATTCAATTAGTAGATAATTAATCTAAATAGATTAAAATATTTGTACTTTTTATTTTAAATTTGTAATAATCAGCCAGAAGATCTAAATAATTTTGCAATTCATATAACCTACTATTTGTTATTTTACTAGGTAATAAAAAAATTTTATAGAAATTATAGAAAATCAGTTTAACTTTTTATATTACTTTTAAATTTATATTAATATTTTTTATAATAGTAGTATAAATCATAGTTAAGTAGTTTTTTTATAGTACATATTAGCTTAAAATATAGAGTATTTTATACTAAAAATAAACTATTTTACATAGAACATATTTTCTATATATTAAGTTAAAATTAGTTTAATTTAATTTTTAAAATAGTCATATGGGCTGATTTTTGGAATTAGTCTAAATTAAGAATTTTAATTATTTAATGCTTTATAACTTAAAATGCAATTGTACTACATAACTATCTTATCAATCACATGCAAAATAATCAGAAAATAAAAAAATTTTTACAACGTACATTTAAATAATGAAAATAATAAAACTTTTTTCAACCCATCAACTATTTTAAGAACCCATCACTTTTTAAAAATAAAAGTTTTGTAAGTATAATAGTACTTATTTGTAACTGATAAGTATATTATTTGTTTAAAATCTTTTAAATAAACTAAAGGCTTTCTTACGAACCATTTTTTGGTATGAAAATATTAAAATTATTCAGGACTCTTCTGTAAAACATTATTTGGTAAGAAATAAAATTTTATATCGGACTTTTATTTCTGTAACATAATTGTTAATTTCTCGGCCTATATGTATGCTAAACGAATGATTTTATATTCATTTGAAAGGTGAAAACGCGCTCTATCCAAAGAATCAAAG
>QZLH01000242.1:75726-90055 GCA_003833135.1 Oehlia diaphana | reverse complement strand
TAATTAATAAGTTTTATTTTATTTTATTTGCATCAGTCAATAAAGATTCATCATTCTTATATAACTAATATTTTACATTTGCTGTTTTTTGAAATATATAAACTTAATTAACTTAATTCCAAAAATCAGCCCATATGTTAAAATAATTAAAATAATTTTGACTTGAATCTTTTAAAAATTGAAATAGTAGTAAAATTATATTAAAATTACATGATTTTTATATTAATAATTACTATAAAATTCAAAACTAATTGTTTTATGAATTTTAATAATTTTATTATTATTTAATTTATTTTGCTAAGAAAATTAAATAATATATATTTTATAATTGTAATATTAATACTAATGAAGTTATGTATTAGTTATTTTATAACTATTAATAATTATGCTATATTAAATTATTTTTAGTTTTTCTTAATTCTACTGGTAATATAATAACTAATGTTTGATCGGACTGGCCTGGTGCTGGAAGTATCATTCATAGAATATTTGTGATTATTATGTAATCCAAATATATTCTAATAAAATGGTACATGATTCAACATTTAAAAAAAAAAAAAATAATTTTTAGTTTAATGTAGCATATAACACTTTTTTTTAATCTATTTTCTTTCTTTTTATTTATAAATATGATATTAAACTATTTTCAGCTTAATACAATACATCTTTTAACCTTTTTAAACTACTTTCTTTCTTTTTTTTCATTTATTTCTTTTATTTATATTCAAATAAAATGCAATAATTAGGTTCAAAAAATAAGATATTATTTATTTATTAATAATATTATTTGCTTTATTTTTTTTTTTTCTTTATAATAATATTTTATATTATTATTTTAAAAAAAAACTAAAAAAGATTACTACTCCAGTAAAAAACAAGATTAACTTTTATCATAAATTTTAAAAATAAAAAATACAGTTATAATAACAGATAATAGTTTTAAAATGAGAATCATTATAAATTAATATTTTTAATTTTAAAGAAAATGGTTAACAGCTGCAAGAAAAGTTTTAATAAAATTAATAGAATAATCAGCACTATTTTTCTTTTTTGTATTAGCAAAAAAAAAGAGTATAATTGTTCAATTAAATCTTGTTTAGATTTTATTTTTTGAATTTTTTTTAAATATAGTAGTTCTTCTCAAAACTTCCTAAGTAAGCCTATTTAAATTGCTAGAAGTTAATGAAATTATTCAAATATTAAATTATAAATTATTAGATAGTATTATACTTGAAAAATTATTGAAAAAAGTACTCTTTATTAATGCAATATATTTTAGATTTCATGAAAGAAAATATGCATTATTTAATAGAATTAATTTTATTAAATATAATAATAGTAAATATAATATTTTTATTGATTATTTCAAAACAACTTTACAGAAACTTTAAGTTTTCAAGTGATATCATTTTGATATCATTTTAATATCATTTCAATATCAATTTAATATTGATGTAATATCAAAATAAAGTATTATCATTTCGATATTATATTGATATTAAATTAATATTGAAATAATATTAAAATGATAATAGAAATGATATTAAAATAACATACTGTATTTAAGTACTTAAAGATGTCATTTTGATGTCATTTTAATTATAATTTAATTATCATTTCAATATTAATTTAATATTGATATGATATCAAAATGATAATACTTTATTTTGATATTACATTAATATTAAATTAATATTGAAATGTAAAATGATATTAAAATGATACCATTATCACCCATGTCTGCCACCCGTAAATAAATAAGTATTTAACTTAATTGCTCTGTTATTTTCTTTTATATTCTCATTTTATTACGCTTGATTTAGATTTTACTATTATTTTACTTTTACTTTCAAACTGCGATAGTTCTTCCATATTTTATTACTTTATATATTATTTTCAAACTTGAATAATTTTCCCATATTCATTACTCCATTTTTATTAATTTAAATATTAATCAAATCTCAAGCGAACAATAAGCATATTTAGAATAACTTTTAATAATTAATATTTTCTTTATTCATTTTTTCACATTAAAATGTTGTTCTTTTGAACTAATAAAATCCAAAAGGTTTATACCTTTCACAACTTTCAGAGTCTAAAGACTACAAAATTCCTATTGAATCCTCCTTGTATTTATACATTTTGATATTAATTATTCTTATACATTCTAATATATTTCTATCTTTAAGATTTTGATTAGAATAATAAAATACTTCTACTATCTATTATTTTATTATTCATTTTGAACTAATAATAATTAAACTATACATAAAACTAATCTAAAAATAAGTAACTATAAATATAACTATAAATAATTATTGTGTAACTATAATCTATTATTTCTTCTAATTATTTCAGTTAAATATTTACCTATCGGTTAGATATTTATTCATATTCCATTTGGTATTTTATTTATCATTCAGCTAATTATTTATCCATTTCACATAATATCTGATATCTATAGTTACACCATTAAAATAAACTTAATGATATCGATTTTATATTGATTAAAAATGTTAAGTTTTTGTAAAGTTATTTCTTTTGTTTATAAATTGATAAAACTGATTTTCAAAACTAATATTTATTTTTCATTCTAAAACTAGTATCTAAAACTGGTTTCCTAAATGATAAATAACTTCCAAATAAATGACAAATAAATTTCAAATAAGTAATAAATAATAAATAACCTCCTTAGTAAAACTTATAATAATTTATTATAAATAAACAGTTAATTATTTATTTAATTATGTAATTATTTACTTAATTCCCTAAAGTTACAATATTACCTAAAATGATTAGTGATTTTTTTTTCACTAAACTTAATACTAGTAGTTTGCAAATTTTATTTAAAAATAAATTTAATCTTCTAAATTCTACATGTTTTGATTTATAATAAATTCTGTTTTCAAAACTAAAATAAAAAAATGTATTAATTTTTATTAATAAATATTTATAAATACGTATATTGCAAAACAAACTGAAATTAAAAAATTGACTATAATACCATAATGATCTCATTAAATTATGTGTGAAATAGCTTATTTGAAAGATAAAAATCCATAGATTTTATTAATAATAAATTAATATAGAATTTATGCTTAATATTCTTATTTTTTATTCACAATTTTTTATTTATTTTAATAAATTTAAAATTTTTATAAATTTGCATACATCTATTTTTTAATTTATAAATTTATATTAAATTTTTCTTTAAAATTAACATTTGTAGTCAATTTTTTTAAAAAGTAAAAAAGCATTAGAGTTCTAAATAATATTAAAATGTAGTCTCAATATTTAAGTTTATTTTATATTTTAAATGATAAATAAACTATATACATTTTTGTAATTTGAACTATTTATTAGTATTTTTTACTATATATTGAAATTGTGATAATTTTAATAATTTGAAAAGAAAATTTCTTAATATACACTAGTGTTTGAAATACATATCATGTGATTCTATAAAAAAATTTTGTAAAAAAAATTCTAATAAATAAATCTTTAAAAGAAATATATATTAGGTGTATTTTGGTCTGTTCTGCAAGTTTATTTAGTATGTTATAGATGGTTTTGAATGTTATTTTTGAGTTATTTAACAATTTTTTTTTTGCTTTTTTTTCGTTAAATTTTAACATTAAATGATTAGCATAAAAATTTACTTTTTTTGGAAATTATGTTCAAACATATAGTGTACAAATAGAAATCATTATTTGAAAAATAAAATTTATATTATTTTATCATAAATGTTTCTATATCGCAGATTTTTTGATATTTATTTTTTAGCATTATTCTTAACAATATTTAAGTATTTTAATTAAATTTAACCAATATTTCATAAATATAAATTAATTTTCTGTTATATTTTTATTTCTGAAGTAAATAATTATTGCTAATTTTTTTAAAAGATAATTTAAGTATTTATAACTTCAAAAAATATCAAAATATAGTCTTGGATGATTAGTACTTTAAAATGAGTTAAGTCAATAAGTTAATAAATTAAGTCAGGTTAAGTTAAATTAAATTAACATATAATTCCAGCTAAAATTATGGAATTTTCTTTTTTAAAAACTATATTAGGCCAAAAAAATAAAATTATTCGTTTTTTATGAAAAAAAGTTGCTAAATTTAACCCGGCCGCCCGAAAAAAAAATTTATTTTTTAAAAAAATTTTAGCTGATTCCTAAAAGATAATTGGTTGGTTTATAAATTTTTTGCCGAGTGGAAAAAAAAATTATATTTTATGATTATGATTGGTCAAAATAAAAATCATATGACCAAATAAAATAAATTTTTTTTTTTTTCGTAATATTTACATGACCTGCCTGATCATGAGAAACAAATAATTTTATTTACTTAGCCTTGCTTATATAAAATTTGAGACAAAATTTTTTTGAAATTTACAAAAATAAATTTTATGAATTGGTTATCATCAAAAAAGAAAATGATTAGTATTGCTGAAAGTAAATCACATGATTTAACTCAACTTAATTCAATTTGATTTGACTGGCCAACTAGAGCTCCGAACAGGTCAGCCAAATTCAGGTAACCTGACCTGACCTGACCTAAAATTCAGGTCAGGTATGAGATTTTTGAAAAAAATTCAGGTCAGGTATGAAGATTGACCTGACCTGATTGACCTGTTGACCTGAAACTATTGATTCTACTATATAATAAAAGTGAGTTGCAGTATTGTGATTCACTTTTTTATATTGATTTTATATAATAAAAGTTAGTTGTGGTATTGCGATTCACTTTTTTATATAGATTCTATATAAAAAAGTGAATCGCAATATCGCAACTAACTTTTTTTTATATTAATTTTATATAATAAAAGTGAATTGCAAATATTGCGATTCACTATTTTATATTGATTTTAATATAAAAATGTTGAATCACAATATTTTAAAAAAATACGTTGCGAAATCGTTTTTTTCATAATATTATATTAAAAAAATATTTCGTAATATTTTTTTTTTTTGATATTTCAATACTAATATTGCAAAAACAATTTTTTTATAATGTTATATTAAAAAAAACGTTTTGCAATATTTTTTTTCAGCAAAAACGTTTTTTTTCATAATATTATATTAAAAAAAAAAGTTTTGTACCATTTTTTTTCAATACTTTAATAAAAATAATCCTGAAATTTTTCAGGTTTCAGGTTAGGTCAGGTCAAACAGACAACCTGATATAACCTAACCTGACCTGACCTGATCCATTCAGAACTCTATGGCCAACTTGATTTGAATTGAATTAAATTTATATTTTTTATTAAATAAAAAATACACTTTGATACTTGTTCGCTACTATTTTATATAAAATAGTACCCAGGCTGTATGACGTGAACGTGTTTTATTTTAGGTATATAAAATATATTTTTATTATATAAATAATTTTCTTAATACACAGTATTATTATTAAAATATATTATCAAATTCTTCTTTAACTTTCTAAAAATAGAAATCAGGATCTACATTATAGGGATATAATGATAAATATTTATCAAGAAATCAATAAATTTTGAATGATTTGTTAAAATCAATTTATCTGTCTTTCCTTAATTTTCAGTAAGATCATATACTTATTTAAAATTGTGAGTTTCTAAAAAAAAAATAAAAGTACTTTTTTGTTACTATTTTAATGTTAGATTATTATTATACATCTTATTTTCTGATAATAAAAAGATGAGATTATTGAAAATTTATGGACAAAATTTATGAAAAATTAACTTTAGATATATAGAATTTAAAATTTTAAAGTTTATATGAAATGTTTAAATACAGATCATATAGATTATATAAAATATAATAATATTAATACCACACCCTTTTACTTTTTTATATAATATATGTATTTTTAACTGCTTTGCAAATTTATTTAAAGTATCAAAAGGGGTTTTAAATACCATTTTTGACTTATATATAAAAAATGATTATTTCTTAAATTTTTTTAAGAATGATTATCAAAATTAATTATTTATAGGTAGAGTTAAAACTGTCATTCAAAAGCATTTTTGACATCTTAAGTAAATTTATAGAGCAGGTAAAAATCCATTTATTTACTAATTTTGAAATTTATACTATTAATCAAAATGGTAATAAACATATGATCTGAATTTAAACATCCATGTTCAAATAGAAATTGCCTAGAATTTATTCAATATCATATTATTTATTATTTTAATTAGATATACTAAATATCTGATTTTTATTTATTAGATAAGGCAAAAATATCAGAAATATCAAATGGTCAAAAAACAATAATTTTAAATTATAAAAGAAGAACCAAATATTATTACTAATTTGGAAAATATTAAGCTGATCAATTATAATAAAAAGTCACTATTTTATTAAAAATGGCAAAATACTACTAAAATACATTTAATATATCAAAATATTTTTATTATACTTTTATTATTATTTTTGTAATTATATTGTATCTAGGTTATATTATTTTTGTAATTATATTGTATCTAGGTTATAAAAATATCTCAAAATAATATCACAATAATTATATTATTTTGATATTTTAATTTTAAAAATACCTTAAAAATATTTTGATATATTTTAAAAATAATTGCACAATAGTTTTGAAAGCCATTGTATCTAAATTTATAAAATTATTTTAAAAAATTAGCCATTTTTAGTAAAATAAATAATCAAATTTTTAGGTGTTTTGATAATATTGTAACAATATATGTATATCACTAATAATTCCCAATAAAAAATTAGCAATTCTGGTTTTACAAAAATCAATAAATTCTCTAAAAAAACTATTATATTTAACTGGCATATTAGAAATTTCAATAAATATTAATCAATTTAAAAAGATTTAATTGTGGTTTAATTTCTAAGTATAAAGAAAAAGTTAATATTATAACAAATTTATTATTAATTAAAATAATATCTATATCTGCAATATAATATTTAATAATTTAATATATAATATTTGCATAGTATTTAGTATCATAGTATTTAGTATTTGAAAAAATATCAATATAAATAATTATACTAGTGTAGTTTATTTATAATTTAATAAAAAAATATCAGCATGATGAAAAAAGTATAATTCTATTTGGTTGTAAGATAATTTATAGTATTTTGCATTTAATTAAAATTATATAATATAATATAATTTTAACTATTTCAATTTTAATTTTAACTTTTAAGCTTTTTAAACTAAAATATTTTAATTTTTAAATTTTAATTTTAATTTTATATATAATAGAGTTTTAATTTAAAATGATAAGTACCGTATATCGTGGGCCATAGTACCCCCCTATGCATAGTACCCCTCTTGAAAAATTTTATAGAATTGTATAGTATCCGGGGGGATATTTTACAATTATCTCGTGATCCAGTAATCAGATTTGAGCCATCTTTTTTTGTTTGATAGCTCTCATTGAGCTCTTCAAAATAAAAAAAAAGATCGTTCAAATTGGACTGGTAGAATATGAGATATTCGCAAAAAACAGAATTTTTAAGCTTTGTTTAGTACCTGGGGGTACAAGGTCAAACCCCGATTTTTGCAAGATACCTGGGGTACTATGGCCCACTATATACAGTAATTTATTAGACTTATAAATAAATAGTCTTATTATTTTATATATTCATGTATATAGTAACACCTTCATAAATGCACTTTCTATAAATGCATATTCTCTTTATGTGTACTCAATAATTTGATTTCAAACTTGAGACTTAGTGCTAAATACACTCCCCCTATATTCTACATATACAAGCGATTTTGAATTCCAAGTATATTGGAGTACCTTCTATAAATGCATTTACATGACTATTAACAACTAGTGACAGCTGTTTAGTCATTATTAATTTTTTTAAAAAAATATAAATTTATTTAAATTAAACAAATTTATGTTAGGAATTAAAAAATTCATAAAATATGTTAGTTTCTTTTAATTTAAAATGTATTAAAAGTACTTTGAATTTAAATAAATAAAAAGAAAATTCTGAATTAAAAGTTTTGTAAGATTTCTTATTGTTTATTTTTCTATTGGCTGTTCTTTAAATGCACACTCTTACTAAATACATATGTATAACTGGTCCCAAGGTACGTGTATTTATGGAGGTGTTACTATATTAATTTTTTTTTTTAATAAATATATAATAATAATTATAAATTTATATTATTCTATTTTAATAACTAACAACTATTTAATAATAATAATATATGTAATTATATTATTAATTATTAATCAAATTACTAAAATAATCTTTTCTAATAATATAATATTTATTTTTATCCAATCATAATATAGAAATGAAAATCATTATAAGTTTAAAGCAAAAATATAATTAAAATTTGTGATTTCATTAATGATATTATGTGAGGAACAGAAAAATTTATGTAATTGATTATTTTTCATAGTGTATAGATATATATAATTCTTCATTTTACTTTAAACAAAAATTTTTTTATTTAAAAAATGCAAACTGAAAATTTTAAAATATTCTTCTATAAAATTTTTTCTATTTAATAATAATGAATTTATTTTTATAAAAGTAATATTTGATATCAAATTTTAGATTAATAAAATACATATTATTTGTATAATATATATTACATTTTATTTTTTTTACTTTTAATTATTTATTGTACTTTGCATTTATAAATATTTTTTTTTTAAAACTGAATTATTTAATATATTGTTTTTTTCCTTTAAAACTTTTAATAATTTAAATTGTTAATATAAAATTTATTAACAAAAGTTTATATTTATATATATATATTTCATATTATTTTTAAAGAATAACTACATTTAACCAGAAAAAATTAACCAGTGGGTTGAATTATTATATAATTTCTAGTTAAGCTTTAAACTGGATTGTACCAGAATTAATGTGGTTAATTTCTCCTTTGGTTAAGATTAATAACACTCTTATTTTTATATAAAATCATGTTGTAGGTAAAATATGTATATTTTTTCATATTAAGAAAATTTTTTCTAAAAAATAAATTTAATACTATACTTTAGCAGAAAAGTATATCATTTTAAATATTTTAATATTAAGTTATAATTTATTTTTAAATAATTAAAAAAAAAAATAAAAATTAATAAAGTATATTTTAAATCCAATTTTTTTTTATAAAATTAATAATTAATTTAATTATAAATAATATTATGGTTAAACTTGATATTTGATAATATAGCAAGTTATTCACTATTAAAAATTCACTATAGAGAGAATGAACTGTATATAAAAAATATATATTACATTTACATTTGCAATAAAATAAAGATTGATGAATTCCAATCTTTATTTAGTTTTTAAAATAAAGAACTATTAAATAAAATGATAAAATGTATATATGTATTCTATTAATAAAGGTCAATATAATTTCAAAGTATAATAAAAAAAATAATTAAACTTTGTAAATATTTTATTATTGATTCGTTTTATCTTTTTAAATTAAAAAATAATTTTACTTGCACGTTACCCTTCATAATTTTGGATAATTACAGTATTGGAAAAAGGCCTATCATTAATGGAACCTACATTTGAAATAAATTTAATAAATTAGTTAGTAAGTTGCTAAAAAATTTTTTAATGATTTAATTAGTAATGGAATTATGCTCAGAAGCCATAACCTAAAAACTACATATATTACAGTTTAAATTTCAGAAAGTGAAGAAATTTCTTATAAATCATCATAGCATTGTAAGTTCAAAATCTATTAATTTAAAATAAAGAAAAACTTTTTTACTTACAATAATTATGAAAGTCAGACTTTCAATTACTGGAAGAATATCTATTATTAATATAAAATATTAGTATATAGCTTAGTAATTTTGGTGAAAAAAACTTATATTCGCTCAGAGGTGTCCTAAATTTTCCTCATCTTTGAGTGTGAATTCCGATGAAAAGAACATTTTATGCATCATAGCGAATAGTCTTTCATATTACTAGGGAAATATTTTACCTTGTTAATTCGGGAAGAATCTTCTCAAACGTTAGATCTGTGGATTTTTTTTTTTATTTGATTGTCACGTCACACGTGAAACCTTATAATCTGCAGTATATTTTTATCATATTTAATTATCTTCTTTTCAACCACTCTTTAGAAATAAAATAAATAAAATTATCTTCTTTCTTCCCAAATTATAATGGCGTTTTTTACACGTGTAATACGCGCAATGGAAAAAATATCACCAATATCATTAGCAGAACATTCATGGGATAATGTAGGAAAATTAATAGAACCACCATATCCAAGACAATTTCCTTCGCGAGTACTTCTTACAATAGACTTAACTCCTTTAGTATTGGAGGAAGCTTTAGCCGATAAACAAATTGGAGTAATTATAGCATATCATCCACCAATTTTTCGTCCTATTAAAAGATTAAATTTAGATAATGCTAAACAAGCTATTGTATTAAAATGCGTTGCTCAAGGCATTGGTGTATTTAGTCCTCATACTGCTAGTGATTCGTGTGTCGGTGGAGGTAAAAGGTTAAAAAAAAGATGGTGTTTTTAGGATTTTTAATTATTTTTTAAATTTCTTCTCGTAGTTAATGATTGGCTGGCCAAAGGACTTGGAGCAGGAACTATAATGCCCATAGCTCCTGCTCAAAATCCACCTGAAGGTTTGTCCCATTTTCCTATACTTTTTTGTAACAACAAAATTCAAATATATGATCAACTAGGTCATGAGGAAGCCGGAACCGGTAGAATGTTCACTTTGGATCAACCAGCCCCACTCTCAACTATAATTGAAAGAGTAAAACAACATCTAAAGCTCCGATATGGTATGTTACTCATGTAATATATATTTTTATATAGCAAGGAACTTATGCTATTTTTTTTTTAATTCTAAAGTTAGAGTAGCTACAACAAATAAACATTCATCTGGAGAATTGATTTCAATGATTGGAATATGTGCTGGTTCAGGTATGTCTATTATGATTCAATTTAGCTTTTGCAAATCATTATTTTAATAAAAAATGTTTAATAGGATCTTCAGTACTTTTGCCCGCAACAGCTGATTTATATTTTACAGGAGAAATGTCTCATCATGACATTCTTGCTGCATTAGATAAAAATACTAGTGTAATCTTATGTAAGTAACGTAACATTTTATACTAATTTTTTATAATATAAAATGACTTTATTTTATTTAGGTGAGCATTCAAATACGGAAAGAGGATATCTTTCAGAAGTATTAAAGCCAAAATTAGAACAATTATTAAAGGAAGAAGGTAAGGAAGAAAAAATAGACGTAGTTGTAAGCAAAGTAGATAAAGATCCGTTGGAAACTGTATAAGCAAAAAATTGAAAAATTATACATATTTATAAATGCATGAAAGTAATTAGTTATTGGTTAATTTAAATACAATCATATTTATTAAAAATGATAGTATTAAAAAGTGATCATACAATTGTAATACAGAAGTAAATAATAATAATAAAAACCAGAAAGAATGCAATATGCAAATTTTGTATATGTGTAAGTAAGATATGTATTGAAAATTTTTTTTTACAATGATAAATATTCAGTAATACAAATAATGTTATTCTGCATAAAAACACCTTTACATCCTTCTAGTATTACTCATCTTTTTTCTAATAACCTATTGGTAACCCAGTTTTTTTGCATTTGTACAGTCCACAATTTTTATAAAAATTAATTTTTTCCTCTCTTTCTACCAAAAATAAAAAAAGAACGCGCGAAAGATGAAAAAAAAAAAGAAAAATGATTCACACTTTTTCTTCCTTTCAATTATTACTATTTATTGTTGTTGATGTGCCATTAGTGTTTGTGGCAGTGATGTTGTTAGAATTGTTGTTATTATTGGGAGAAGAAGCGTTGCTAGTGGAACTATTATTATTACTATCAACAGAATTAGCTTCTCGATGGATCGAACTTAATTTACCATTTGTCGCAACTGGAGTAACAGTCGTAGTAGCCGATGTAATCGAAGAGGTAGAAGATGACAATTGGATTACACTTGTTACAGGAGATGAATTATTATTATGATTGTTGCCATTATTCTCTGATGCTATAGTAATATTATTAACGTTAACGATTGTAACGCTGCTGTTTGAAATTGGTGGCGTCCCGATCATTACATTTGGAGCATTCGATGTGGCTATTCCGCTACCTAATCCATACAAGTAACCACTTGTTGATTGAAAAACAAAATATATGTTAGTTAAAAAAATTTGAGAAAAAACAAAAAAAAAAAATTGTAAAACTCACAGATATTTTGTGTCATCAATCTTATCATTGAAGAACGTTTGACGCATCTTAAAAAAAGTCGTTGCTGTCAAAAGGCTGTCACTACCGGCCTGATGCTGAGGACCAATTCGAGAAACCTAAAATTAAAATAAGTTCAATTCCGCATTCGACATAATTGGATAATTTCGAAATTAAACATAATATATAATTACCTGTAAATCGTCAGCAATATCTTGCAAACCGCCCTTCAAATTTTTAAAGCTTTTCATAAGATATTTTATGTCATATATACAAGGGAAATATGTTCTCAGCAGATCAAAAAATTCTGATTCTTCTGCCGGTAAAGGAGAACATGTGAGCACCTTTAATAGGTAGCCAAAATCATAACCGCTGTAACAAATAAATATTAGTTAAACATAAAATTTCTATAAAATAGTTTAAAGATTTTTTGCGTACCTGTGAAAAGATATCCACTTAACATCGTCTAGCAATACGAACCCAGAACTAATCAACAATTCACCAAAGTGTTCTACATCTATACCATAATCTTCATGTTTCTTAAAATCGATACCAGATTTTGTCAATAGGTCAATGGAATCTTGTGCATACATATCACCTCTTTAAGTCATGTAAAACAAATTTGTCAATACTATTAAATATAATTATGGTCTACATCATTTTTTTCATTTCGCAATGAACACTAACCCTAGATTGAATTTAAAATTAAACTGCCATGTACAAGTATCTGGCGGTAAAGTTCCATTCTCGTCTGCAAATGTAATTCCTAACTGGATAATTTTCAGTAAATCGACATTGCATCGAAGAGTTTGATAATGATAATCAGAACTTGTTCGAAAATTGCCAATAGGTCTAGCAACTACTCCAGGGAATTCTGTATCCTAAATACGTTTAGAAAAAATTGCAAATTAAATTTGAGAGAAACATAATTTTAATAATTTACTAAAAAAAATTTATTCCTATTCATTATACATATAAAAACATATGTACATATATTATTTGTTATATAAAGTACTTAAAAAAACCCTGTACCATTGCTAGGAAAGGGTACTGTTCTACTCGATCTCGGAGAATAGCCATTTCCTCTTCAAGATTCTCAGCCCACACTTCTTTTATATACTTGCTCTCATTATTAATTGGCATTTTTTAAAAAATGAAGTTGTGTGGTGAAGGAAGAGAGAATCGCGAAAAAGGCCAGAAAAAGGCCCAAAGAATAATCCCAATAAAAAAATGGAAAATAATTAAAAAGAGTTCTAGTCTAAACTTATGTGCGATGCAACTATCGAATTGCGATCTATGATCAGACGAAAATAAGAATAGTGAGATTGTAAAACGCGATAGTTTTTTATTATATAAATATTACTATATTTTTTTGCCTTGTTTGGGCTTTTGCATTTAAAAATGTAGACGTTTCTATAAACTTCTCGTAAATCATTTGAATATCACATTTTCCACGTGCGATCATGGCATTACAGAGAATCTAATTTAACATTTCTACATTTTAACTTATAAACCATGATAATTATTAAATAAACTAAATCTATTTTCAAGAACTTTTTGTAATGGATACAGTATAAAAAATATAATAAAAATTTTGTTATTCTCTTTTTTTTTCCTGCTGAATTTATTAGTAATAAAAGTGTATAAAGCCACACATTGAGATTTTTACCGGGAGGAGGGAGGAATTTAACATAAAAATGCCCAGAATTATTGTCAATTTTAGCTCAAATTATATGTTATAATTTATTAATTGAATACTTAAAAATTATGGCCTAATTAGGAAATTTCTTCTAATTTTAATCTAAATTATATGTTTAAAAAACCCTTTAAAATTAAAAAAAAGGGGGTGGAAAGATTATGTTAAACAAAGTATTGGATTTGAACAGTTTAATTATAACTAAATATCCATCAAATATATTAAAAAAATTTTCTTTTAAATATATATTTTCTTTAAATATTATTATTATAATTCTAAAAAAAATACATTTAAAGGGAATTACAGTTCTCGAAAAAAGTAATCGGAATTGCAAAAAATGCAAAAAAATAAAAACCAGTGATTATAATAACTTCAAATTTCGAAAATTTGTTGCTAAATGTGTAAAGGTTATAAAT
>QZLH01000242.1:26168-63861 GCA_003833135.1 Oehlia diaphana | reverse complement strand
ATGAGGTTTTTTTATTAGTTGCGAAATGGGACAAAGGATGTTCATCGGTATATGTCAATTATCGGCATATAAACTATCGGTATATCGAGGTTAGACTGTACCTACTTCTTTACTCATATTTTTTTTTTTTTCTAAAATTTTTGAGCTCCCATTCATAATGATTCTAAACTGTATCTAAACCTATCAATCCAAAAAATAGTTTCATTTATTGTCTCTCAAATAGAGCCTCCTTTTATTTCATTTTCTTGCTCTTTATTCTTTTGTTAAGGTTAAAGCCAACATTGAGAAGCAGATATCTAAAAATTTCAATTTATTATATTTCCCTTTTCAGCTGCTTTCAAAAGTAAATTTTCTAGTGCTTATTGAGATCTATAATAAGTTAAAATTTCTAAAGCTTGACTTTTATAATCTTCACAAAGGTAACTTCTGGATGCATTATTCTAAATTTATTGAGGAATTTTGTTGAAATCTCCTTGGATAACTGCCATCTGTCTTTCTCTTATCACTTTTTAACCATCAATTTTCTGTTATACCATCAAATACACATTCCTTTTACTACAACTAGTAGCTAAAAATATGCAAAATATTGTATAAAAATTTTAAAAATTATACTTATTTTTACAAAATTTTATATATATATTTTTATGTAAAATTATATAATTTTCTACTTATTCTTTAAAATAAAATTATGAATTATTATAATCTTTATATAGGTTTATAAATATGCAATTTTACATAAATAAATGAATAATTTTTATATTAAAAAATATTATTATTTATATATTTTTATAAATATATAAATTTTATATAAAAAATTATTTAACTTTATATTAAAGTTATAAATTTATATAATATTATTGATCTAAATTTCCTGATACTATAGCTTTTAACTTAGTTTAAATCAATTTATTCAATTAAAAAGTATAAATTATCTTGGTTTATTAATTATTTAATAATTTTATCATTATATATATTTTATGATTCTTTATCATTAATTAAAATAACACATCGTATGATAGATAAGATGATTTCTCATAAAATCCTTTTTTATCTTGATCAATGCCTTTGCAATATTTATAATATATGCCAATAAAACTAGAACATACTAATTATATGACAAATTGTAGTATATTAAAAATTTAATCTTTTATATTATTTTATTTTAATAACAAAAACTTCTAGTAATAATACAGTCACCACTGATTATAACGAACCTATATATACTGAAAAATTGTTATATTGAACCAAAGTTCTCAGAACTAAATTTTCTATAATTAATTACACTGATTATATCAAATTGCTATAATAAAATTCTTTATACTGTATACTGAACCTACCTTAACAGCTCAGATATACAAATCATATATTATTTTTTATTTTTTATAATGAACAGTCATGTGACTTTGTATTAACTTAGGCCAAATTTATAGCGCTGGCCAAAATTATCAGTAATTAATGTAGAAAATTTATATTAAATGAAATTATAATTCTGGTCAGCACTATAAATTTGGCCAAAATTACTGGGAGTTCAGTATATTATATAACAAATTCACTCTATACTGAACTAAATCCTTTAGAATAGAAGGTTCATTATATCCAGTGATGACTGTAGTTGTTTATTTTCAAATATAATAAAAATATTTATTTTTTAATATATAAACTAAATAGAATTTCTACATTTCATATAACTATTTAAACATATTATCTTACTTCCAAAAATTTTTTCATACTTTTGTTAGTTATTTATATTTTCTGTTATTTTTTTATTTAAAAGTTAAAAACAAAGTTTTTATTTTTTAATTACATATTATAATAAGGTTCTTCTAATAAGCTTAATAATTACTTACATCAAAACTATAGAAAATTGTAGTATAATTTTTAATAATATCTATTAGGTATTTTTATTTTTTCCTAATAAATATCATACAAAATTCTTTCAAAAATACATTATAACTGAATATAACTTTAATAATAATTTTAAATATTTTTTACATTTACAAACTATTTTCTATAAAATATTTTTGTTTTTTCTATATCTACATAGAATCCCACCTATTACTAAAATATTTCAATAATAGAAATTTCACTTTTATATGAAATCTTACTTTAGAATTTGCTTAAATTTTATTGGTTAATTAACTAAAAAGGAAAAAATCATAATAATGTAATATAAAATTTTCTTTTATAGTAGGATCTTTAAAAGCTTTATATATAAATCTTATCTTAGGCTACAGAATACCTATTTTAATAGTAGGTGGAGTTCTATCTATATACAAACATTTAATAAAATATAATATTTTTCTAAAACTATTTATTTTATTACATAATATTTCAAGTGATTATGATTAAGTGTTTATTAATAATTCAAATACATTTTAAGATGAACTTTTCCTTTAGATAATAAGCTATTTACAACTATCAGCAATAATATATACTTCTCTGCAAAAGAAACTATACTACCTGCTATATAATTACAGATTTATACCTAATTATAAATTTACCATTTTATATACGGTATAATATTTATTATTTATTTTTTCTTTTTATTGAAAGATAATCTGATTTACTTTGTATTTTAATTGGTAAAATATTATCTAAACTATAAAATAATATTTTGCATAATAAATTATACCAATAAAATCAACTTCACTAATTATAATATTGGAAAATATATTAAGTTTAGAGTTAGAGTTAGGAATTAGGGTTAGGGTTAAAATTATAATTAAAATTAGGATTAGTATTTGTTAAATTAAAAAAACTGATTTACTAAAGTTAGAATTAAAATAAGAAAATTGAATTAGGTTAATTAAAATTTATTTATAATATTAAATTTATATAATAAAAAAAAAATAATAGGTAAACTTAAAATAATACTTGGATTATGGGCTAATATTATTATATTAAAAAAAAAAATCAACTCAATTTATATCTAAATTAAATTGAGTTTAAGTCTAATTAATATTAATCTTTATTTTTATAAAAAAAAATTGATTATTTAGCTAAATTAATGGATTGATTTTAATTTCTTTTAAATTATTCAACAAAAATAATTAAAAAAATTCTTTTTTTTATTTAAAAATATTTATTAATATTTTATTTTACTTTTTCTTTTTTTAATATATAAACTTTTAATAAAACCTTTAAATAAAATTTTAAATTAATAAAGTCATAAAGTAAATTTTTTTAAAATTATTTTTTTTTTTTAATATTTTTTTTCTTTTTTTATAAGAATTATTTAGATCCTTAAAATGAATAATAGAAAGGATTTTATTTTTTTAAAGACATTTACTAATATTTTTTTGTTTTAGTTTTTTTTGTAAGAATTGCTTTAAATTCTTAAATAAATAATAAAAGATTTATTTTTAAGAATAATTTAATATAAGAACTAGGAAACAGTAACCATTAGTGCATCCGAAACGTCATAAATCACATGTTCATAAATTTAAACTATAAAATGTAATACTAACAATGTAACATTAAAAATGTAGTAAAAAAATGTAACACTAAAGTAATAAAAAATATTTTATTATCATACTTTGTATTACGTTGCAAATTTTCAATTTATTCCCATAATTGTCAAAAAAAAAAAAAATAATTATTAATGTGAATTTTGGAGAGTCATTAACCTTGATTCTTCTTCTATTCTTTCTTCTAATCTTTTGAGAGATTTGATGCGCTGGAGTTTTTCAAAGGAAAATGGGTTAAAGAGAATATCTTTAAGAGCACAGACTTGTGAAATAGCCACGAATGATTGTCCAGCTGCATACTCCTTTTTTCCAATATCTATCACCGCTTTTTGTAAAGTTAAACCCTGACTTTTATGAATAGTAATATCCACGCAAGGCAAATAGATACTTGCAAGTATGAGCAAGTTACTTTTTCCCCTCCTAACTGTATCTAATTGGTGAAATTGGCACAAGCCTTTTACCTTCTTCAATAACAATAGCCAGCCCATAATAATTGTCAAATTCTATAAGAATAGCAATAGGAAGTGAAGGAGGGGACTGGTTTTCTTCGAATATGATTTCTTGGATAGTACTTAACGATTCATTAACCAAACCAACTTCTGTCCATAAGTTAATCTTAAGCATAACTCTTGCGCCTCTTGCCAATAATAATTGAGCCTCAAGTCCTTTTGCCAGGTCAGGATCAGCTTTACTCGCCTCTTTACCTCCTGTATAGATAGCTTTAATTAGAGTAACAGGACAATTTAACAATTTAAGCTTATTAACATTAAATTCAGCAACATCAGACTTCTGATACATGATACATATGGCATCTGAGAATTCTGCTGATGTAATATTTATTCCATTGCTGAATTGAGTAGTAAGTTCTTTCCAGTCATCTAGTGTTAATTTACCATCACGCATTCGCAATAATATGGCTCTAAACTTGCGCTGTACATTTGAATCACCTGATTGATATTGAATAACATCAAGCTTATAAACTTCACGGAACTGTCTATATGTCTTGATACCTTCATTTGATAATGTATCTTGAGAAATTTTTGAGTACATTAGTTCATCATGTACCGGCAGAAGCTGGCCAAAATCTCCAACCAATATTATTGAGCGTTCACCAAAGACTTTATTTTGTTTCTGAGAGAAAGCTTAGCGTAATCTCATGTCGATTAAGGCAAGCATACGACACCTTACCATACTTTTTTCATCTATAATTAAATATTTTACGCCTTCTAATTTTTTCTGTAACTTTTTCAGGCGTTCACCATTCAGATCTAGCTTATTGTTGGATATAGGAATTGAAAGCGCTGAATGTATTGTTATGCTGTGAATGTTGAAGGCCGCTACTCTGGTTGGCGCAAGCACTAAAACAGGTGAATGCTCAGTTATATTGTTATTTCTTGCAATTTCTTGCAAACGAGATCAAATCATATTAATTAAATACGACTTTTCAGTGCCTGCAGTTCCCATTACAATAATATTGAGCACGTTAACGTTACCAGGATTCAATATTAATGCTTGATAATGAGATTCAACTCACTCAAAGATTATTTTTTATTTTTCATTTAATGTATGGGGGTCTATAACACGATCAACACGATCAGTGATATTATCATTCTGTTCAATATACAAATTACGAGCATTTTGTATGAAATTGGGAGAATTAGCAAGATCAATATTGGTATAACGTTGTCTAATATTGCCAATCCAGTCATAATTTCTATCAATCTTATGTAAACCCAATTCAGAAAAATCTTCTAAAATCGTGTCTGGTCTCATTTCTGATAAGATCATCCAGTCAGGCTGCTATTCTTCATCATCGTCAAATTCCTCATATTCGTAATCACTATTTTCATCATTTGATTCATTCTCTAAGTTATCTACTGGAGGACCAAGTATATCAACAGAATCGTTTTCAATTATTTTACAATGGTGATAATAGAGTTCTGACCATGATATAGTATTATTTTCAGTTAATTGGAAAAGATCATGATGGCACACATGAAGAAAGACTTTTACACGGCAAAATTCTTTCCATTGAGGTCCATCAATCTGAGGTGAAGATCGTGGCCAAATACGAACTATATTTTCTTTTTTACATGGTTTTCACTGACCTTTCCAAAAGTTATATTGTAGATGAAGCCAGAAAAGTGAAACATCATCAAGTTCAGCAGGACAAACCCAGTACTTTTGCAAAGAAGACTGTACTATTTGGCCAACTTCACTATCGGCCAAAAATGATTCTTCGTTGTTATTTCCTGTTTCACAAAGCCATCAATGTGTTGATTTGTTAAAGTTTAAAGTAACAAATCGGCGATTTGAATGATATAAAGGAATGCTGAGCAGCAAATGGCAAGTTTCCTATGCCAAAATATCATGTTCAACAACAGTATGGAGTAATAAACCTTGGAAAACAGGCAAAGATGAAGCATCAGAAGCATTTTCGTTGAGAATTTTATTCAAGATCTCAGAAAAAGCAGCTGAGCATGATTCCGATTTGCTGGCATACTTTGATACGTATTGTAAAGCTGTATTCATGCTGAGTATTGGTTTTAAATTGACGTTCGCTCAATAACCTTGAAGCTGCAATCGATTATGAGGGTTGATATACTTGTCGTTTCTTGCCATTATTAACTCAGGTTGTCCATTATTATCGCGTAAGTACATGTCATTAGTGATCTCTTTTGGATAACCAAATCTGCAAATATTTTTACCTGCGCGATCCACATGAAGATAATACGCAGAATTGCATCTAGTATGACGCTGCAGTTTGTTGACTAACTCAATGTAATTTTGCAGGTCATCACTCAATTCTTCAGGGCGTTTTTTACAGGGATGTTGAGCAGGTACAGGTGCATCACGATCAGAATTCTTTGTTGTAACTAATGAATCTAGGTAACGCACCACATTATTTATCATGTCTTCATCTTTCTTCATTTTTTCTTAATCAATAGATGGAGCATCCTTTCTTTTCCCAATGCCATGAACATGAGGACTGCCGTGATGTTGCCACTCAAATCTATACCAATAATCTTCAAGATTCCATTTGGAAATCAACACTTTTTCTAGGAACAATTTGAAACATTTTTCAAAAAACCAAGCGGAAATGTGAGAATTATCAATCAAGTCTTGTCGCCTATATCTATCAGCATCCTGCTCTATATCTCTATGCGGTATAAGATTGTGCAATTCAGGCCAATATAAGTCAGCTGTGCTGAACGTAAAAAATATCATTCCTTGTGATCCTAATTGCCTTATCATATCAGCAAGCTTATATCGCCTCTTTGTTCAAAACTGTCTAGTTCCACGTAAGGCTTCCCCAAATTTTACAATTCTGTCAGCCATATGATTATCCTTTTCTACCATCTCTTTTATTTCTTCAACGGTATACTGCTTATCATCTAAAACTTGCTTCACATATACTTTTGCTTCTTGCAGTGCTCTCCATCACATTTGCGAATTTAACGTAAAATATTTCTAACGAAGATGATGGGCAAATCTTCCATTCTTATATTTAAGTAAATGTAAAAAATATTCAGAAGGTTTAACATCTCTAACATGATTAGAATAAAGATCATTATTTCTGGTTGGATACAATATAGGGAAGGCACTTGCAATATAACCGGGTGTTTGAAACTCATTGATAGGAGTTCCATCAATATTTGGCCATGTAATAGGAATATTATTATTTTGCACCCTATTAAGTAAGAGTGTCACCGATGGTTTGTTCTTCATTAGGTGATGGAAGTGGAGCAGGAACAAAGTTACTCCCTATTGTATCTTCATAAATATCATCATCATCATTAAAGCGTTGTTACATATCATCAATTTGCGGAAGTTGATCATCAATTGGACCATCTTCAGATAAGAATTGCAATACTTCTTCATCAATAATAATATCAGTATAATAATGATTGTTTTGTTTTAGCCAGCAAAGTGCGCAAGTGACCTTAATGTGACAAACAGTAAAATTTTTATATATCAAACCGTTTGCAGATTTATGACGCACAATAAGAACATCAAGAGAAGATGGATTTCAGGAAAGCTGTGATGCAAATTCTTTCACGTTTTGTGAAATGTTTATAATATTACCACGATAAGCATACTGACCACCACGAAGACAATATACTGAAACAATAGGAAAGATCCTTGCAATCAACATTTCCTCTATTTTGGTAAGATCACGTAATTCTTCTGGCACATCATTAGGATCCATATTGTTATTGGCAGAAAACTTTTTAACAGTATTTTTGTCATAGTAGCAGTGACGATATTGTCCACTTATAATTTCAATGGATGGAAAACATTCATTATACACTAGGTAACAATTATTTACAAAGCTATTAATCTTAATGCGAAATTCATGTAGAAGTTTCCTATCAGCTTCAGGAAGTCGAGATTCATCAGAATCTTTTTGCGTCAGTTCATCCTGTCTGTTGATTTGCTCGTCAATATTTGATAAAGCAAGCCTTTCTTTTTTTTTCTATGGTAATATTCACAGTTTTTTTGCAATCGTAATTCACGTTGTTTGGCAGTTTCAGTTGCTCTTTTTACGCGTTTATTCTCTTTGTCCTGAGCCAGTCTATTTTCACGTTGCTCAGCAGTTTCATCCACTCTGTTTTTTCATTTTTGTAATGTATCACGAAGTGGCTGGGAAACCATTTGATTTACGATTTTACAAGCAATTAATATCAACGAAAATAACAACGATAAAAAATTCAATATTATATAATTATTTATGAATTCAATTATTTTATTTTTTTTTATTTATTTTTATTTTAATTTTTAATTAAAAAAATACAAAATGTAAAATTATGAGTAAAAAAAAAAAAATTTAATTTATTATTTAAATGCCGTAAAAAACTTTTAAGAAATAAGAAATTTAAATCAGAGATAAAAAAATTTTTAAGAAAATTTTTAAAGATAAATTTAACGTGTATAAACAGTACAGTCATGTGACTTTATAAAGATATTTTTAGAATCAGAAGACATAAACAAAAAGTGTTGTACACGTAAACAAATCTAAGGTTACATCTGATCCTTAAATTTTATTGGTCATTTAGTACATGTGCGGACAGATAACACTTGCATGATTTGGAGTAGTATGGAAGTGTCCTACGCTTACGCTTTAAACAATAAATATATTTGTAACAACCTGTTACATATCTTATTTGTAACATTTTTTTTTATTTTTTTTTAATAATAAATTTAGTATGTATTTTACAAATAAAATTTTTATATGCAAAATTTAATTTGAAAAACTTTTACTTAATATATTTAAGACAGTTTCATAGACAAAATTATAAGTTATAAGCAGTTTCTTAAAATTTTTTAAAAAATTCTTTTGTCTTAATTATATAACTAATCTTTTGTTTTTGTTTATATTATGCCTGATCTTAAATTTTAATTGGATAAAATTAGGAGTTGTTATAAATAAGATGCATAACAGAATGTTACAATTAGATTAATCCTTAATATAAAGAATATTTTTAATATCCTTTTTTTTTATTTGTAGAAATTAGTTTTGACTTTTGAATTATAAATAAATAACAAAAAAAATTTTTATTTTTTAATTTTATATCAAAAATATTTACTAATGTTTTTTTATTTTAGTTTTTGGAATATGTTTTTTTCATATTTGTGATATATCACATTTTTCTTTTTTAGTAATTTTTATATAATAATTATATTGATTATTTTTAAAAAATCCTGACATGTATGAGATTTTATATACTTATCATTGGAATAGTCAATCAACTAAGTAAATTAAAACTATATGTGATATTATATAAAAATTTATTATCTAATTTTTTTGTAAAATAAAATGTTGATTTTTGATTATATAATATTAAAATAGCATTATCATCAATATCATTATTGTAAATTGTTAAATTTGAGTCTTTTAAAATTGATAAGAAAAATGATGTATATAAAAAATAGCTATATTTTTTATTGCAAATGTAACAAAAATATTTTCTTTTTATTTGGCCTTTTTGGATATCATATAATTAAAATAAGATTTTTTGCTTGAGATATATCTTTTTCAAACAATTTTTGTATTATTGAAATTAAATAAAATTTTTGTGAATTTTTATTATTAATAGATACTTCTTTATTAATAGATAATACTTCTTTGTCAAAAAATACCTCTTCATTAATAGAATATACATCTTCACTAATAAATAATGCCTTTTCATTAGTTTTTCAATATTATTAAGATGTGTTTTATTTGCTTTTTTAAAAAGAACTGGTATTTGTATTATTTATATATACCCCATATTAGGACTCTACTTACTATTAATATAAACTACCCTTAAGGTAAGATTTACATAGTATAAAATTCTTTAAAAATCTTACTATAAAAGGAAATTTTATATTATATTGTTATAATTTTTTCCTTTTTAATTAATTAACCAATAGAATTTAAGTAAATTTTAAGGTAAGGTTTCATATAAAAGTAAAATTTCTATTGGTGAAATATCAAAATTTTGTCTACTACTAAGATATGTTACTGGTAGAAATTTTACTTTTATATGAAACCTTATTTTAGAATTTGCATAAATTTTATTGGTTTATATTACATAACTTTATTACATAATTTTGATATCAAAATATTCTTTCTTTATAAAAATATTTTTTCTAGATTATTTAGATTATTTAATTGAATATAATTTTAATTATAATTATCTGAAATCTATTTTACTAGTAATTTTTAATATAACAAGATTTTTTTTTATATTATAAAATTAATATATTATAATAATTTATTATATTAAAAAATTTGTTAAATTAAAATTTGTTATAAAATGAATAGGTTATATTTGAAATTTGATAATTAGTTTAAATTTAAAATAAAAAATTATAGAAATACATTTCAGTTTATTTTATAAAACTTTATAAAATTTAAATTGATATTTATTTACTAAGTTAAATTTTTTCTTAATATTTAAATTTTGCTTTTTATTTACTTGACAAATATATATATATATTAAAATTAATGTAATTCTGATATTTATTTATTTATTTTTATATATATTGTATGCTAATTACACAGTGAAATTCGATATAATGGAACTTCAATAAACTGGAACTGGCTTTATACTGGAACTTTTTTCTGGAACCAAATCACATATATTAAAATAAGTTTGATATAACAAAATTTATTAGTAAAATCTCGATAATAGCTATAACGGAACAAATAACGGAACGGTTATAATAAAAATGGTTCGATATACCAGAACACGTGACGATTCAAAATTTTAAACCAATAAAATTACAGTATTTTCACATGATACAGATAATCTCATTTTATTTGAGCAACATGATAATTTTTTTTATAAAAAAATTATTTCGGATAGTAAGAAAAAGCAAAATTTTTTTACGTTTTGGTAAATTTAGTGTATAAAATTTCTTAAATAATGTTTTAAATAAGAATAATCTAAATTTTCAATGTTCGTCGCACATGTCGCACAAATAANGTTACTCATCCCGCTAATGATACTAGTGCTAAATGGGATTTGTTAACACTCTTTAATAATATAGATGTAAACTTACCATTCTAATAATTGATGTAAATTTACTGTATCTCTGATGTTAATTCTGCAAAATAATAAATGGATTTTACGTTTAAACATAAATATACTAATTATTAATCAATAATCATTGTTCTAAACATAAACTTTTATTTAAATCGTAAAATAAATTAATCATGTGATTTATATATAATGTCCGTGATATGTCTGGGACATAAAAAGTGCAGGACATGGACAGGGACTGTCCGGTCCCGGCTGTCCTATGTCCGTGTCCGTGTCCCATGACAACACTGAACAGAACCCCAATAAACCGGAACTGGCCTTATACCAGAACTTTTTTCTGGAACCAAATCACATATATTAAAATAAGTTTGATATAATGGAATTTATTAGTAAAATCTCGATAATAGCTATAACGGAACAAATAACAGGAACGGTTATAATAAAAATGGTTCGATATACCGGAACACGTGACGATTCAAAATTTTAAACCAATAAAATTACAGTATTTTCACGTGATACAGATAATCTCATTTTATTTGAGCAACATGATAATTTTTTTTATAAAAAAATTATTTCGGATAGTAAGAAAAAGCAAAATTTTTTTACGTTTTGGTAAATTTAGTGTATAAAATTTCTTAAATAATGTTTTAAATAAGAATAATCTAAATTTTCAATGTTCGTCGCACATGTCGCACAAATAAAAACTTTATATAATGGAATTTCATGTGATTTATATATAAAATCTGGTATATTGAAATTTTTTGATATATTGGAAGTCTCAATATACCAGATATTTTTACTGGAACGGATGATTCCATTATATCGAATTTCACTGTGTATATTTAATAATAATTATATAATTTTGTTTTAAATATTTAATATACAGTTTATTCTTTCTATATTGAATTTTTGATATAACAAATCATATGATACTTAACTAATAAAATATGTCAATTTTTTTTTGCTATAATGAAACAACCAATCAAATTCTTCAAATTTTTCACTAACTTGCTATAATAAATTTGAGGTATAGAACTATAGAACAGCTTTTTCACTATATTAAGGGTAAACTATATATATAATATTTTTTAATACAAATATAATATTTATTTATTAGATTTTACATAATTATAAAAATACATTTATTTTATAATTATAAATATTAAAAAAATTTAATATATAATTTAATAATAAATATATAATTTTTTTATTTTTTTTATTTAAAATATTATATTTAAAAATATTTTGTTTATTACTTTTATTATTTTTAACTAATAAATGTGTAGAAATATAGCAAAAAAAAAAAAAATATTTTAATTTAATAAATATAATAAATAATAAAAATAAGTTAAATTTATATAAATAGTCAAAATTTATATAATATTTTTAAATTTTAAAATTTTAATTATAAAATAAATATTTATTTTTATAAATATAAAATTTTATAATATTATAATAACATAAAAAATAATATAAAATTTATAATTATAAAATTAGATTTATAAAAAAGTTTTTTATTTTAAATTATTTTGGATAATAATTAACTAGAATTATCAATTTTACTGGTACTATATTTTTTTAATGCTGGTCTATTATTATAATTTCAGTTATCAGTAATTATTAGTAATAGTCTTATAAAAAAAAAATAAAATATAAGAAATTTTAAAATAATTAATATTTATATAGATTTTAATAATTTAAATATTATTAGAATTCAATTTTTTTTTAATATATATATGACTTTATTTAATAATAAATTTATATATTATACAAATGCTATTTGAGAAATGAATTTATTCAATTAAAAGATATGTATATTAAAATAAATTCAATTTTTTAATTAAAATATTATATTTATAATTAATGCATTTTGTTAAATACATCTGCTGCTTGGATAAATTGCTATTAAAGAAATTATTTCTTAATATATCCCTGCTTTTATTTGATATTAAAGATTAAAAAAAACTAATAACTTTAATATTAATTATTTAATAAACATCCAAAATATCTGGAATGGTTTTTGCACTTTTAATTGCTTATTAATTGCTTTTTATATATTATATAGCTGATAATCTAATATAATAAAAAAAAATAGATTTAATAATATTTGATAGTTAACTATAATATATAAAGTAGGAATTAAATAATAAATTGATGAATTTCAAATAGAAGGAGGAAGATCTTTTAATAATAAATATTATTTAATTTTTTTATTTTAAAAAAATATACATCATAATAAACAAGTATAAATTATGCATCCACAAGTTAAATAAATATGATTTGATAAATTTTTTCTTTGTAACTTCAGTGGATTTAACACAACAAATATTATTATTCACCCTGTTCTTCATCTTTTGATCTTTGTTTTAGAATAAGATCTTGACCAGTAATTCGCTTATAGATACTCTTGACATCTTCGCAAACAGTTCCAAAATGTGATGTAGCATCATAAGAACGAGAGATAAAGACTTGGTCTTTGGAACCATCTTCAACAGGTTCCTCAAGATCTGTTACGTTGATAAATCTAATTTCAAATTTTTATATATTAGTGTTTCAAATTAAAGAACAATATAAATAAATCACAGTATTAGAAAATAACTATTTACTTCTCTACACATGGACCAAGTAAATCAAGACCAGGTTTAATTTCCGCTTCTGGATTATCTGTTTCAACAATAGTTGAAACAATAGCAAGGTAATAGTTCTTGGCGCACACATTATGAGTGCCAGAAACACTTGCAATGTAAATATCTAAAAAAAAGGTAGTAAATAATAAAATAATAACTAATACAAATACACATACAAAATTACTAATAACGTACCATGTTTTCTGCCGACTTGATTTTGAGGGATAACTAATTGAATGGAATCTGCGTCATCGGTATTAGGTATAGGATGATTAAGTAAACAAATAGCTCGAACGACTTTTCCGACTTTACGAACTTTGTCAGGGAAATAGGATGGATCACCAATAACTTGTTTTGTTGCGGCAGTCTTTATATAAAATTACAATTAGGAATTGCTTGATAAGGTATAATAGGATAATAATTTGTTAATTACCTCATCACCGGAACGAACCCCGCAAACTTTACCATTCGCATCGTAAACGATTTCATCGACACGTTTATCTAGCATATAAGTACCTCCATAAATAGCACTCAACCTGTTACAAATTTATGAAACAGCGATTTTATAAATAATCATTCGATATAGTGACAATTAGAAATTTAAAATAACTGCAAATAATAATATATACCTTGCAAAACCTTGAGGCAATTCGCCCAATCCATATAATGGATAAATATAGGGACTTTTTCCATAACGAGCAACAGAAGTGATATATAAAATAATTCTATTATAACTCTCTCGAGCAGGACGAGTAAGATAACTATAATAAAATTTTATATAAAAAATTAGTATAATTAGAAAAAAATGTGAGGAATGATATCAAGGGTTATTGTAATTTCACATACGAATCATCCAAGTATAAAGCCATGGCATGACCAATGAAATCTTGAGTACCAGGTTCAAGTCCAAACTTTTCATAGACTGCTGACATTGGAATATTATTGATATCGAGACCTGTGATCAAAATTAAAAGATTTTTTTTTTTTTAGAGATAAATGTATTTTAATACGAACATATTCAAGATAGATGGTTACCTTGATGAGTACTCGGATCATCTTCACGCCAGTTTTGCATGTATTCAAAGAATTTCTTTGCTCTTCTTTTTTCAAACAATCCCATCAATGGACTACGCACAGCTTCCATTTCGCTTGCAGGTACTTTAGAAATCTTACCATCTCGATATACAAACGAACCGGCTATTTGTTTAAACTCGAGATATTTTGTCACATCGGTGTGAGTAAGGATCCTTACAAGTTCACCATTTGCCATCATGAATTTTGGTATTAGATCAATATTATAATCACGATCTTTACCTAATTCACTTGGAGGTTCTCCTCCAGAGCGAAATTTTCTATAGAGCTAATTAAAAACATTATATAGAAATTATATATGTTTAATATCTTAATATGTTAAATAATTTAATTAAGGAAATAATCAATTAAACTATTAAGTATATTATAAGGATCGCTTATATACGTGCATGAATTCTATTAATTACGTATTTTTGTTTTATTTTTTTTTTTAAAAAAAAAAAGAATTTTTGAAAAACAAGAATAGAGTGGATGATGACTCTTATTGAGCTGTGTTATCAAAGTTGACAGCTCACCTGTGTTAAATTCAAACTAGCACTTTCACCACCATAATAGTCGTTTCTGTCTATGTGAAGGACCTTTTTTCCTTCAACAGATAATAAACCCGAGAGAATACACTCAGTTAAACCTGTACCGAGAACGATGACATCATATTGCTCATCCTGCAGGATTGTAATTTGAAATGAGTAAATTTTTGAAAAAAAAGCATTAAATCAAAAATTAAGCGAACTATCAAAATTCTTTTTTCTTAATATTTTGAGAAGTTAATGTCATACCATTTTAATTTAAAAAATACGGAAATGTAAATCTGAAGAGAAGAGATAAGTAGAAAGATCAATGAAATGATAAAGTTCAAAAATTTAGAGTGATCGATTAGAATCGTTTTAAGATGTTGTCTGTTAATATTTAACATTTATTGTGTGACGTTATACTGATGTGTTGATGCAGGGGCGTTCTCGGTGGTTAATTACACACGGTCAAACACGGTCAAACACCATAAAAATAATAACGCGTATGCTGATTCAAACATATTTCTCAAAGATTCAAAGATTCAAAGATTCAAAGATTCCTAAACTCTTTACCACAATCAACTAACCAAACCATTTGCGCGAGATCCGTCAAATCGGCAGTGCTGAAATTTCACAATCACGTGATAATTATCCAATCAATGGATTTCACGTGATAACTAATAAATCTCAGTTCTTTTTTATTATTAATTTATTCAATCCATTTTGATTTGAAATAAAAACGCGTTTTTTCTATATCAAATATAAATATATTGTGTAATAAAGATGGACCATCGAATTTCGAAAAGATTTTTTTTACAGTATAATATTAAATTTTTATAATAATTTAAAATTTATTCAGCTTTACAAAAAAAAAATTAACATAATTTATAATATAAAAAAAGAATCATGAGAAACATTTTATATAAACGTTTGTGTGAAGGGTCTCATGAAAAGGTAGTTGTTGAGATAAAATCGTTCAAAAAAAAGCCAGATACAATAAATTAACTACTTGGGCATTAATATTGATCATCGAACAATAAGTGATTTATCCCGATCACCTGCATGACTACATATTTAGAAAGGTTTCATCATTAAATGTAGAAATTTATCAAGCTTGAATCTAATTACATTTAATGTGGAAAATTCTCTCTTTCACAATTAGATGTTTAAAGAAATATTATCAAACAAACCTCAATACTTCAATACTTTAATAGCATAATTTTACCGACTAATTTATAATTTGTTTGATGCAACGAAAGATGATACAACCTGCAATGTTGGATTTTCAATTAATGCATTGAAAATGTCTGCGGCTGTTTATTTCACCCAATTAGACATACTGTATATCCAATTGGATGTCCAGTTGGGAACTACTTACTATCTCCTAACTTCAACTGAAGTATAACTGGATCCAAATGATATTGGCACATACATACAACATGATGACAATTAATTTCAAATCAAATATTAACATTCGACAAACAACTTGTTTTAAAGTTAACTCATACAGTAATTGTATATGCAAAATAACACAAATATTAATACAATATATATATATATATATATATATATACTGTATATCAAACTACTATTTATTTTATTTATTTCATAATACAAAAATCTTAATTTTTTTGACTTATTTGCTGGTAATTAAACCTAAAACGTTTAGCATCTAATAAAATAAGTTCTTGTATCTAAAAATTGCTCATAATTCGCGAAATTCGAAATTAAAATCATTTTGGTAAGTTTTATCATTAAAATCAAATAATTTTATCCGAATAATTGCGTTATATATCCGTATTTCTGTAAAACTAAGCAAGTTAAAAGTTATAAATTATAGTAATATGCTACTTTACGGAAAAATACGGAAAAGGCATGGAACATATACAAAATGCCATGAATACAATTTCAACTGGCTATGGGTTCATCTTGGAAAGTAAGACAAATGGATTTGGCGCCTAATGTAATATTGATCAAATTAAACCATTGGCGACACGTTAATATGATCATTTCCCTAATAAATGACTAATATTTTCCGTTTTTTTGTAATAATCTTGTTGATGCAATATTTTTTAAAATAACCGCATTAATTTCATCCTATGAAGGTGAATGGTAACAACTTTTAAATATTCCAATAATTCAAGATTCAATTTATACAGAGAATGAAAATAATTATTATTACATATACAATGAAGAAATATCGATATTAGGCTTAAGGATTGCTAAAACAACATTTATGGTTAAAGCATCAAAACGATATCGCGCTTATCGTACATCCGTACAACAAATTTTGGTGTACTGAAGTCACGTGCATCAGACATATATAAAATCCCGGCGGTTATCATTTTTATTATTTTTATTATTTTCCCAAATTTTTTTTTTTTAAATCGAATCTTCATAAAATGCCACCGCGTTTAATATTGCCTTGTTATATTCGTAATAATACTGTTACTAATACTATATTTATTCGACGAAATTATTTACCGAATTTTGCTCAAGTATTGCATCAACAAATAGCCCATTATAAATCGGGTCCTGGTAAAATTCGTGACGGCGACCCTTTAATTGGTGATTATCCTAATTTACCTTTTGAATCACGTTTAAATAGACCTGCTCTTGGTTGGGAGGATCAACAAAATCGAGTAAATTTAAATGAAACTGTAAGTGATGTTTCGTGAGACTGCTTTAATTAGAATTGCATTCCACACTTTTTTTTTGTCCACTTTACTTTCGCTTGTACTTTCAATTAAAAGTTAAACTAATATAATTAAGCTTAATATACTTTTTATTATAAATATTTTAATTTAAAGTTACATGAAGAAGAAGAAGCTTTAAGCGTGTGGAGTTTTGATCTTTATAATTATAAAACTTCTACTGCATTAAAAAGTCTCGGTATTTTTTTTGGTAGTGTTGGACTATTTGCTATCTTTTTGGCAAAAACTATGCCGGAAGCTCCTATGGTCAGTTTATTCAAATTTTTCCCTATTTTATCTAACAAAAAAAAAAATTATTCTAACATAAGACTGTATGACAAAAAAATTATTCATAGGAAAAGAAAACCTATCCTTATGAAGGTTTGCGTGTTGAATTAGGTAGTGATCCATTTAATCCAGAAGACAAATCTCGTGTTGTATGTCTATGTTTAATTTAATATTTTTTTTTTGATATTAGTTTACCTATAATTATATTTTAATTATATTTGTCGTTTTTTTCTTTTGTCAGGCACGTAGTGAATAAATAAATAAACGAGCTGTAAGAAAAAAAAAGTTCTTGTACATAGTATTTATCAGATTAACAATATTGTAATGTTAGCCAAAAATTCAAGGACTATAATAAATATTTTTACTAAACACAGAAATTAACACATTTTTATTATCTAGAAAAGAATAGAATTGAGGTGTGAATTAAGGGATTTTTTCCTGTTATCTTTATACATTATCTGGTTAAAAATTGTTCTTTAATCATACTATTTAAATTTTCAAATTTACTCTTCACCTTTATATTTAACCTGTTTTACGGTGACTTTCATTCCCCGTTTTACCATAGGTGTTAAACTGCTATTAGCATTAAGGACATTACCGAGTGAATCTATGGGTGTGTTCTAATATAATCAAATTATGAGTTAATTGTTTGCATTAGATTTAATTTCAAATATCTGTAAAGGGCAGTGACATATATTAGAACTAATATCTTATACGGTCACACATCTACAAAGATTGGCTGCACGTGATCTCATATATACATTAGATATATCATACCCTTAGTAAAGGGATACATACCATTTGTTTTAAGCACGGTTTAGGAATAGGTTTTTGTCTTGCTGTTCTAGGAGATGACTTTATAAAAGGAGACGATTCTTGTACTAATCTACTTTCATTCCAATGAACTCCTTTACTAGAAGATTCACCTCGATTTTGTCGATCGCCACGTGATTTCAGGACAGGTATACATGAACCTATATTGTCCTTTCCTATATTATTACGTGACCTTAAAGCAGAGATAATTCCTCCTCCATTTTTCGTTTTTTCGTAAAGTTTTGAAGTGGGACTTGGTGGTTTTGGAATGTTCTTTCTTACCACTACTACATTAAGGTCACAAAGATATCCTTTATTCTTATCTGTATTTTGTTTAGTTAATCGATTAATTGCCGTGCTATTTAATTTATTAGGTATTTTCTTTTTAGGTAATAACAATTTATCTGAATTCATTCTCAAGCTATTTTCATTGTCTTCACCAACATTTTGTACTTGCTTATCCTGAATGATACTATTACGTAGCATTGATTTCTTTTTGCGTACTTCTAAAAGTAGCCGTTTCTTTTCATCTAAGCTCATCGAACTTGTGGAGTCCTATAAAATGTCATTATTGGTTTAATTTGTTGACTCTAATAGTTAATAAAAAAAAACATACCTTTAAGTTGAGTGAAGCAACCATGCTTCTAGTTATTATTGTCGAGGGAGATATACTTAATTGCTGTACACTTTGAGGAGATGTAGGCGGTAAAATTTCACATTTGATAGGTTCTGTTATCGATTCGTTCGAATACGACTCCTCTTCAGAAGTGATAATATTTTCAGTATCTTCCATTAATTGTTCATCAGTTGACGGTCGGTTCGTATTCTGTTCATCATCAATGGATGAATATTCTTTTTCTGTCTTATTTTTGATTTGCTCACATGAAGGTGATAAAGACAAAATATTATCGTCCGCTAAAACAACCTCATCATCAGTAACGGTATGTTCAAATGATTGTAAATCGCTCGAAAATTTTCCGTCGTCGGAAATATTATTTTTATTATCTGAATTTTGATCACTATCAGAAAGACTCTGAGGTAATGTCTGTTCTATAAATTCCGGTTGTTTCTTCGTAAGTAAGTTTGCATAGGATTCTTTAAATAAGACATTGTCATCAGAAAATTGACGGCCCTGGAAATTGTTATTATTATTTAACATATTGTTTTCATTTTCATTTATAGTCTTCTCATCAGTATCCATAACGATATTGGTGGATACGACCATGTTCTTGTCGCGTATTTGTTCAAATCCATCGTGTATTTCCGGAATCATCATACTTGAATCACTTGGTACGATCAGATTATCTTGACAATGTATACTTTCTTGCTCGCGTTTAAAATCTTTTTTAAGTTGTTCCGGAATAAACTGAATATTCGGTAAACCATCAGAATCATCTTGGTTCTCTTGACAAATAATATCTTTTATTCTAATTTGATTACCATTTATTGGTACCGCCGCAACTTCCTTGAAAATGTCCATAAAGTGTTTTTTATTAATAAAGGATTGAAATCCCAAGATTACTTTAAAATCAGAATCATTTATTCCATCCCAAACCTGTGCATTTATATCAGATAATGACACATTAGGTACTTCTTCGTTCGCTAGAATTGGTGAAGCATCAATATCTGCAATGGCAAGATCAGCAAGAAGAAGGAGGGCATTTGCTTGTAGATCATTTGAATCTTCGTTACTCATATTCTTATCGCTGAAACTTGTCAAACGATCTGAGTTTTCAAATGCGGGCTCTCGTGTTACTTGTTCATTAGAAATACTACCTCTTTCAATTATGCTATTGTCTGATAAATTGTTATTGGGCTCATTTGTAATCTCGTGAATTGATGTCACGTGGTTCAACGTAACAAGTGATACTTCAATTGCATTCACATCTGAAGATGTTATAATATTCGTACTTTCTCCTTCCATGGCTTTGAAAGGGCCATTTTGCTGTATATTCACAGCATCATCAATGTGTGTACTTATAATGTCACCAAAACTAGTAAAAGCATAATTTTCTTTTTCATTCAATAAGTTAGATGAAATTTCGACATCATCCGAAATTTCCTTTTTCACAAAATATTCATAGTCGTTTGTGGATATGTCCGAAAAATAATCTGTATAGATAACTTCTTTCCCGTCTTCATTTTGTAACAAATGTTCTATGCTCATTTTGTTGACAATAACCGCATTAGCGTTATCAGCATCATCATTGATTTCAACTTTCGCGTCATATTTAGAGTTACAATGAATTGAATTTTCATCATTTATGAAATTTAAAAGATTCATGGATAAATTATGTTGGTCGTTATTAACAGATACGATTTCACCTGAACCATTTTGTTCTAAATTCATTCGTTCAAAGTCCACAGACATATCTGGTGCGAAAAAGAAATCTATATGTGTCATAATTTCCTTTATATTATAAATTATTTTATGTGTACACGACGAAATTGGTATTGAAATGAGGTAGAGATTGAACAAAAATTTTAAAAATATATACCGAGTTGTGAATCACGTGATATATAGATGTACAAACAAATAGACGCGTCAGTATCCAGAGATCAGCTCATAGTGAACAAAATAAGAAAAACTGTAGTATCAGTGCAGCGTAACGCTTGCCGTTTATAAATACTGTATATCTTCGATTCCAGTTTTTATCAAAGCTTAATTTTTAATTCTGTCAAAATGCGAAAGCGTGGCGCTGGCGTATCTCAAATAATAAGGCAACAACGTGCCAATGTAAAGTAGTTATAAATACTAGTTTCCTTTTATTTTAGGTTTATTTCGGTTTCTTGTTCACATACATCTTCTAATAACAGGATCAATATCGTGAGATCGGAAACAATTTTGCGGATCGACAAATGGAACAGGTACTCTTTTCTATATTAAGTTCAAAATATAAATAATTTTATTATTAATAGTTTTTATATTATAGATGAAATCTCAGTTGCAAGTCTTTAAATCAAATTTAGTGGAATTCTCTCGTAAATACCGTAAGAGCATTCGTAAGGATCCCGTGTTCAGACAACATTTTCAGACAATGTGCAGTACAATTGGCGTAGATCCGCTCGCATGTAACCTTTAGTCTCAATTTATATTTTTTTTCTTGGTTTTTTTTGGAAATATTAATAATAGAGAAAATTGATCCCAGCAAATAAGGGCTTCTGGTCTGAACTCTTGGGGGTTGGAGATTTTTACTATGAACTTGGTATACAAATCATTGGTGTATGTTTATCTACGAGAGGTAGAAATGGTGGATTAGTTGAATTGGGAGAATTAAAGCGTCAGTTGACTAAAATGCGAAGTGGAGGTAGTTCCGCACAAGAAATTAGTGAGTAAGTCCTTAAACGATTATTAACTATATGGAAAGTTGCTTTAAAGAATTTACTTCCATCTTTTCGAAACAATTTAAAATTTGATGAATCCAAAACATTTTTTAATTAGCGATGACATCATACGTTCTATAAAAACACTCAAGCCATTGGGTAATGGATTTGAAATATTACCAATTGGTGATCGCAAAATGGTTAGATCTGTACCTCGTGAACTGAATAAAGATCAAACGGACATATTGGTCTTGGCTCAAGTATTTATAGACTGCTGAAATCTCTATTTTTTTTACATGTTGTTAACATTCTCTTGTTTTGACTTTCTAGGAGCGAGGTTATGTTACAAAAGAGTTGTTAAGTGCTGAATTTGGTTGGGGAAATGAACGTATCAATGATGCAATTGTAAGCCAGGAATTAATTTAATATTTCTTTTTCTTCAGATTTAGTAATCATTTTGTGTATCTCATTCTCTTTGATAATTTAACAGGACACATTGCTTGTTGATGGCCTTTGCTGGATTGACGAACAAGTACATCCGCCGGAATATTGGGTGCCTAGTTTCTTCAAAGGCGTAGACGATTAAAAACAAATTCATATTTAGATAGAAAATTAAAATTAATTCAATTTATTTAATTGGCAAAAACGTTAAGGTTTCAATCAATCGTTTTTTTGCGAAAATATAATGCTCTTATTATTCAAATATGACAGTGCCGCCAAGACCTTCCAGAGTCTTTTTAATCTTTTCTGCTTCTTCTTTATTTACTTTTTCCTTTATAACCTTTGGAACACTTTCGACAAATTTTTTAGCCTATATAATAGATTTAATAATTAAATATTATTTAAAAAGCATAAATAAACCATTAATGCATTACCTCCACGAGATTTGTTCCAGGCATAAGATTTTTAATTTCACGAATTATTTTTGTTTTGGCCGCTGCATCATATTTTTCTAGTTTGACAGTAAACTCAGTTTTCTCCGGAGCTTTTTCTTCCTAAAAAAATTTTGTAAAATTTAAGAAACAGCTAACCAATTCGCAATTTTTTCTGAATCTGAAGTAAACTTACCTCAATATGATCGGAAGCTGCAGGTGCAGTAGCTGGATTAGTTGACGCAGCCACATTAACAGCTGGCAGTACAACATCATGAATATTCAAACGGGTCTTATTCCAATAATGTTGAAAATATCAAACTTATTAAGATTTTTGGTCGAGTCATGAACTTCAAATTAAATTGTTACCTTTAATAATTGTACTAGCTCTGAAGTTTCGATTAAAGTTAACGATGCGATTTGATCCACGAGACTGGCAATACGCGGATTAACTGCAGCATCTTTTCCAGGTGCAGGCATTCTTTCTTTTGATTCAGCTTCTGTCGCATATTGAGCAACACGCTGAAATTTCAAAGATTGAATAAATAACACGGGCGATGTTCTTCTAGATAAGAATAAAAAAGGTCTCATTTAAGAATTACATTTATAATTGTATTTAAAAATATAATAATTTCATCATATTAACTCACCGAAGTATAACTCTATTTGATAAAGATAACGCAACAAGGGTATAATTAATACAACGTGACTAAATTTCGGTATTCAAATTCAAAGAATACGTTGTTTGTAATTCAATTTGATAAGTTTTTAATCATTTCTTTAAACAGAATCGGTTTTAAATTACCATTGAAAGTTTTCAAAAAAAAATGCGAGGAACTTAAACGAAATAGAAAATTCATTGGACAACTAAAAAAAGTGCAGATTATCTTTGAAAAAGTAAACATGTGATTGATAAATTATTGTGGTTCATTAACCAATCAACGTGATCCTAAAATCTAATTTTTTTAAATTAACCCTTTGTTTTATTCGATTAAAAATAAACCATCCATAATAATCTCTAGAATATAAGTAAGTATCAGTTTATGCAAATAATATTTTTTAATTCAAACAAATTCTACCTGTTAACAAAAAAAAAAAAAATTCAATTTATCCTTTTAGAAAATGTCGGATGATTTAACTTGGTAAATTAAGAGAATTTGAATTAACTATACAAATCTTTTAAAAATATAATTAATTAAATGATTTCGTTTGATTAAATATTTAGGCTTCTTGTCAGGAACAACAATTCGTTCTTGGTAAAACGTAATGGATTAGAACTTAGTTCTGAACCGAATAATTTGACGAATTTGAATTCATTCAAATATTCGGGTCTTGCAAATAAGAAGGTTGTTTTCTTTAACTTCATTATTTCTTATAATTTTATAAAAAAAATTAAGAATTATTTTTCTTAGGCAATTGGAATAACACCTGGACCAAGTAATAGGGGTGTGACCGTTGTTGCAAAAAAAACCAATATAGCTTCTTATAAACCAGCAAAAGCTATCAATAAAGTTACACTTACTAAGGGTGTTCGAAGATCAGCCAAAAGTTTTACTAGTCTGCTTACTAGATCTCATTATCGTCCTGATTTACGAAAGGTAAGATTTGTTTATATTCTATATATAATATTGCAATATTGCTAGAACCCGCTTAAATTTTATTATTCATTTCTTTGAAAGAAGGGTGTAAATTCAATTGCTATAATGAACCAAGGATAAATAATATTGTCTTTTTGAACCTTATATATTTCAAACTTTGACAGATTTATTAATTTATTCACATTTCATACATATATTAGGCTGCATTGGCTCGTATCTCTGCCATTTATCAATCTCAAAAACCCCCTAAGGTCCATGCAAAAAAAACTGGTCGCCGTCATACCAAAAAACCAAAAAATTAAATATTAATCATGATGTATTAAGAAAAAAATTTTGTTGGTCGATAAATCAAAAGATTATAATATAATGTTCTTAATGTTACTTAGTGAATAAATCAGCAATTTCTTTTTATACAAAAAAGAATAAAAGAATAATTGCACTCTTTTTAACTTCTCCTAAGCTGAGAAAACTAATTATTTTAAACCATTTATTTAAGAAGAAAAACTCTTTTCATTATTAAATTAAGTAATCTAAATTAAGAAATGAAAATAACTGACATTCAAATAAATACGTCATCAGGAAATTTATTTAGGCATAAATTAGCATAATACTTCAATAAGTGGTGTAAAATTTTGAAATACATTTTATAAATTTTTATTCTAGAATTTAGGTAAAATTTTCAAAATCCCATAAATCAGTCCTATTGATATGGTATTCCCATTTACTCCATTTCAATGGGAAGATTATTATTCTAAAATTTTAAGTTTGATCTTCTTTTGACGAGACAAATCTAATAAGCATCAATTTTGGATTACTGGTTAAACTTATTCAAAAAGAAATATGTAATTTAAACAAAAACTTTTAAATTTGTGAATAATGGTATTACTTTAGCCTATGGCAAACTTAATTTATAATTATTAAGTTAAAAATTTATTATTAATATATAGTTTGAACCTATAGCTATTTAAAAATAGATAAATTTTTAGGATGATTTTAGCAGGCAAATATGCCTGCAAAGTTCTACAAACTAAGATATAATGTTGATATAAAGAGAAGATACTATAACTAAATAAAAATTTTTAACATTAATCATCACTAACATCACTTGGTGAACCATCATCAGAGTCTTCTTGAGCAATATCACTTGCATCCTAAAAGAAAAAAAAATATTATAATTTATTATAAGATTAAGTACTGTTATTCAAATTAACAAAAAAAAAATTGGTTTGGATATACAAACCACTTGTAAAGCTAATGCAGCTTTTTGAAGTAAATTTTTTAATTCTTGATTTCCTGAATCAACTAATTGTTGGGGTTTTTGTTTATTTTTATTTTGTTTACTTTAATAAATAAAAAAAGATTAAATTGATATATTAAAAATAATAAAAATGAATTTTTAAACTTACGTTGGGTCGGCCCCATGCTTAATCAATAGTTTTGCTATAAAATGAAATCATATTTTATTTATTTTATTCAAGTTGATAAAATTTTAAAGTACTTTTTCAAAAATTACCTATTTCTAAGGCTACAGAAGGATCATCTTTATATTGTACAGCCTTATGAAGTGGTGTATCAAGTTCCAACTTATTTTGCAAATTAACCTTAATATTTGGCTGTTGTAAAAGTAATTCAGCAGCAGTTAAAGAACCAAATTGAGCTCTGTTTACATATTCCATAATTAATTAAAATAAAACGCGTTATTTCTTTTTACCAAAAAAAATAAAAATAAATAATAAAATAGTTATAATATAAGAAAGACATAATACGCGTAATGAAGTGCAGTATTTCCGATAGCATCACTATGATTTATATCATAAGTTCCCGGTTGAGAAAAAATATCTTCTAAAATATCTTCAGAATCTTGTTTGGCAGCAACCAAAAGAAGTTCGTCTAATAAATAATAAACAAGCACATTAATATATCACTATCCTTGTCAAGATTGATTGGTAACTTATCAAATAATTTGAGTCTTGTTGTGTTGTAGCAACAGTAACTTACGTTTATAAAAAAAAAGAAAAAAAAAATTATATTATATTAATATGTAAGAAAAGAAAAACTCACTATTTGTTGCACCTTCTGAGTCTGCCATAAAATATATAAAAAAAAGAAATCAAAGAGAAAGATGTGTTTGCCAGAAACTTCTTGTATGCAAGAAAAAATTGATTGGTCCGATCAATGTATTTTGTGATAAAAAATGATCGACATGGATGCGCAGAAGAATGTATTAATCATGTGGCGTAATAAATTAAACCCTAATTAAAATTTCGGCAATTACATAATAGAGTTCATCCTGAGTTAGACCACCTGTCTACTTCGTTCGTGTTCGGAAAATATGATAACTTATTACTTATCTTACCCTAGAATATACTGAGAAAGCACATCTGAAAAAAGGTAACTTCTTGATGAAAAATCATGTGGTCGTTCCGTTTTCGGAACGCTGATCACTTTACCATGCACTATTTTATTCCAATATAAAACAAGCCCGATGTAGACGCAATCAAATATATGTTTGAATACAAAAGAATATAGTCACAGTAGAATTCGGCCCAATCACGGATTTTATCATATAATATACTGTAAAATATATAATAAATTAGCGAATGATTTAACACACATGAAGCAAAAATCATGATCATAGCACTTTTTAAGACGAAAATCAAATTGAATGTTAAAAAAAATAACCATCCCGGCCATTATCTTCATCTAAATAATAATCAGCCGCTTTCTTTAGTAACACTTGATATTTTTTATTTAGATCTAAAATAAATGACTACAAAGAATAAAGATCAATAGATGAAAGAGTACACCAATATTTAACAGATATAAAAGGAAAATAATTACCAGCAATGATAACGTCTTTGCCGCTACTTTAGTCAGTTTGGGCAAAGCTGTTACTTCTTTCGGTATATCGAGTTCCATGATTGAAAAAACTACTGGCCGCATATTTGTTGGCCAATTAGCCAGATATATCTCAGTACTTGCTCCTATAATATAACAGATCAAAGCTTTAGCAAAATAGTTGCAAATAACATAAAAATTTTAACTCCCCATTAAAATGAACACAGAGAACAGGCATCGATGATATCTTTTCTAAAAGTTTTTCTAGTAGAGTGGACACCATTTATAGTTTAAACATGAGAATGATGGCCAGATGTAATTTTGACAAATCCATCCTCCGTTTTTGAGAGTATGGACGTGGTTCACGTTTCTATGTAAATGAATTCAAACTGTCGAGTGAAGGAAAAAATTCCATCATATTTTTTTTTTCATTTCGTGTTCTTCGATCAGGATATTTTTGGGCACAACTTTGCACTTCACCTCTTATGTCAATGAAGAAAATAATCAGTTAAGAAAATTAATATAAACCAAATTTCTCCAATGACCGTCAGCCGGAGAATCCATTCATCAACCGATTCGAGACAATCGTCAAAAATTGGAGCCACAATGTGACTATTAAAATGCCTCACCTGTAATTCGAAGCTATTAAGGTTCAACGAGCCATTATCTTGAAAACTGTGCACAAAATTAATATTAGGAAAGAAACTACATTTCAATCCCTTGATAGAATTGCGTTCTAAATATTTACAATTTTTGAAAGAGGTACTTTTTGGTCTCGATTTGATAATGATCCAGTGAAGGTTCCGCTATTGTTATTACTATTTACACATATATTTCCATTCCCGTTAATTGGCTGGTGAATGCAAATCTGACCATGTGATCGCTTATTTGCGTATGGAAGGAATTAGTAATAGTATTCTTTGACTAACATGCCTAATTCATCATTAATTTCCAACCGAACATAATAGCGACCAAGCAGGCCTCCTCTGCCCAGTGGGTCCAGTGCAGGCTCAGCGAATAGCTTTGAATGTCAAACGACCGAGCGGACCTCCCGACACGCTATTCCCAGTTTTGTGGCAAAGCGAACAGCCTTAAATGTCAGGCGACCAAGCAGGCTTCCAGACACGCCACCTTCTCTCCAAACTATCTTCCAATAAAAAAGAATTTTTATTTGCCTTATCATACCTATCAAGAAGCATTCTGTGCGCATTCTTGTCTATTATCTAGAAGTTTGAACTAGATTAAATCCGGTTTTATTTTAACTTATAATATATCCAGTTCATTCGAATCCTTCGGTTTTATTCGGTTTTCCTTCATATGATAAATCCTGTTTCCTTCGTTTAATCCGGATTTATTATATCCGGTTTCTTTCGATATTCGGATTTAAATCCGAATAACGAACACCGGATCTAACCTCTAACTACTATCATGATCAAAGTCAGCGATTGATTTTACATAACAGTCCGTCTTTTGGTCAAACAACTCTAATTCGCACTCGTTCAAAAAGTTGAGAATATTCCAACTTTCGTGATTTCGGTTGAAATATTCGTGAAATTTATTTTCATTAGACATATTGAATATAAAAATATTTGTTGATACGTTCCAAAGTTGAATCAAAAGGTACTTTTGAAGAATGAGTTCATCCTGATCCTGATTCCTGATGAGCTGAAGATGTCTAGGCCACTAATGATTAATTTCCATAAATGGTAGATCATAGAGTGATGAAGATGGAGCAAAGCAATCCCGCGTATGATATAACGAATTTCATCAATCACGTGACATTTGATCAAACAAAATATAGAGTGCATGTAATTTTCGCTAGACTGACTTTACACATTTATTTTGCATCTCAATATAAATTCGAGCATAGAACACCAGATTTTCTAAATAAACTATCCAATTATACAATATTTTCGCCTATCTATATTACTTGTTACACAAATCAGAAGAAAAAGATTATTTTTTGCAAGAGAACTTTCCTGATATTAAGTAAGTTCGAATCTTACAGTATAAATTCGGGAGATTAGTCCCACCTTCCTCATTTACAATCGAAGATAGAGAACATGTTTTAATTCTTGAGACCTACGGTCAGTTGTTTAATGCGTTATAATAAATGTGTTGCTTTTTTTTTATTGTCAGTATGCCGGTACGATGGTATCCGATCAAAATCTCTTGCACGACTAAAACTTTCGTACGAATTCGGCACGTGAAGATGCTTATATAATTTTGGTGATAAATATACACCAAAGAAAAGAACGAAATCAAAAAAAATTTTCCTTAAATTTTTTGAAAAAGAAAAGTTTCATTAAAAAAAATAATAATATTATTAACATAATATAATTTTTTTAAACCAGATAACGGAAATATCTGATCAAAAAACTTTAATTTTTGGCCCATAATTGCAAGAAAAAACCTTTTTTTAAGATAAATAACTCCTAAATGGTAAGAAAATCCGGCAGTTTCAAATCAAGCCTTTATTTAAAGTATAGATTTCGGAAATTTAATTAATAAAATAACGGAAGTAAAAATATTATGCGAAAATTGCAATTTAAATAATTATGAATATCCTAAGAGATTTTAATAATTATATTCCGTTAATAAGAAAGCAGTATAAAATGATATTAGAATACATTAATATAGACGACGCAAAAGGATATTACTTAAAACAATTATTTAATTAAAAAATTATATCCCATCAGATCAAACGTTCTTCGAATATGATATGTGATGAGTTTTGGGTTTATAATAATCAGAGAAGATAATATAATTTATGAGTTTAATACTACGACTGAATTATGACATTTTAGTATTAAAAGAAAATAGCAAGACTGCAAAGTAACAATATAATATAGAGATTCACATATAATATACGCAATAATAATTTCCAAAACAGGTTTTCATGTAAATCGGAATTGGACATATCTCTAATTTTGTAGTGATCGCCCTTCAAAAAAAAGTCGATCTTGTTTTCCGTAAAAGGCTCATATTTCCGGAATTAATAACCTTATATCACGGAATTTATCGAAGTTGAAAAAAAGAAAACGAATATAATTAAAAATTTTTATGATATCAAAAATAAAGGATTTTCCTATTTTAATAATTAAGTCGATTTTACTATAAATCGTTTTTTTATTAATTTAAAAAATGTCGGGATTTGCACGCATTTTATACATAAATGGATTTTCCTAAATTTAGCGAAATTCTCAATTTTTTTCTTTATAAATAGCAATAATCTCAGCTTACTCATCTCCTAAGAAAAAAAGAGAAAAAACAGATAAATAAACAAAAAAGCTTACTCATCTTTTAAAAAAAAAAGAATAATACAAATCGATAATTACGTTCATAAAAAAAAATCATGAATCGAAATTTTATTTTTGCATTCATTTTATTGACTATTCTTTCAACGGTCTATGCACTTCCATTTGAACTTAATGGTTTAAATAGTGTAAATCCACCATTATGTCCTGTAAATGCAGAACATTTCACTTTAACAGTTTCTCCTATTCCTATCGTTTCTGGATCATCCTTTACTATGAGTGTTTCCGGAAAACTAAATTTAGAAGTCCCTTCATTTTCCCTATATAATGCCGCATTTCTTAAAACTGAAACTTTTGAAATATTAAGTACTTTCAGTGATGATATTTGTAGTAGTCCAGGAATTACTTGTCCAATTCCGGCTGGAACCGATTTTAGTACAACAATTCAAGCAACAGCACCAGCAGGTTTACCTGAGTCATTTGTGATTGGGGCTGTTATTGTTGCTCAAGGTGGTACTAGTTTAGCCTGTACATTTATTGAAGGTTCAGCGAAACAGTAATAAGCCTTTTTTTTTTATATCGAACTAGTTTAATGCTTATAAAAATATTTAGATTATTAAAAATTGAAACGCAATCTTAGTATAAAAAAATATATATATAGATTCAAAGTTTACATTTTTACATTTTTACGTGATAGATAATCTTATACATTATTTTAATTATTTTAATAATCTTATACATTAGTTTACATTATTTTTTTATATAGAAGACCATAATGTTAGAACTATACAAGTTTTCTTAATTTTAGTTATTTGAATTTACAATTAATACTTATATTATAAATTATATAATAAATTTCTTTTCAATCTAATGAATCTTGTCTATTACGTTTCCTCCGTAAAGAATATACATCGAACTTTCACGTGTTAATTTCCGCGCCTCGGATAAACGTGTGGTGATTTTCGTGTCACTCATTGGCGATTCTGCACCTGCAGGATCTGATAGCAAGTGCTTTTGTACTAATTATGAATCTTTGATTCCATATAATTAATAAAGCGCCACACAGTCAATGATTCGAACTATCACCTCAAATTCTGCATACTTATCATTAACAAATACAAACCTTTACTTAACAACTCGTTCTGGATAATGCCCCAGACGACAGTCTTACTTATTTTTTGATAACGATAAATCGGCTCTTCCTATTTTCATTTCCAGCGTGGACGAAAAACGAAATTTATTTACTCATCCATCAATTTATTCTTATCCTTTTTACACGCTATTATGACAAATTTAAATGACCTGGTATGGAAAGATCATATAGACAAACTGAACAATGGGAACGCCAATAAAGTATTACTACTTGCAAAAAGAAATTATATTATAAAAAATGTCGTCAGCAAAATAACTGACGCACAGGACGCAATAACACTCAAGCTACTCCTATACCATCCGTAAGACAAGATCAGGCGCATCGTAACGTTTAATAAGCGCTCACGACATTTTGTTCCTTTGTGGATAATTTATATAATATCAAATTACTTAAATTCGGGAGGATGGACAATACTTGTTCTCATTTTAATAATTATTATTTCTCTTCTTTATATAATTTACATAGATATATTATTACTTTTACTTCATTTTATGTAGTTAGTTGAAATTAGGTCACGCCTAGATTTATCAATAACAGGCCGGACAACTTCGTTAGGGGGTTGGGTGTTAACTTTTATATAGTTTAATTCACTATTTGTAATGGTGCTAACTTACTGGGTATTCCCTTGTTATCACCCCAGTCTACGTCTATATTTAATAAAATAAAAAAGATCGTTATAATAAAATTTCCCCGAATTTTTAATAGGTAATTTCATTAGTAATTTTTTTAACAAGGGTGATTTTTTTTTTGAAAGATTTTTTTTAACAGGAGAGCTTTTTTTTTTTTGATAGAGACTTTCGTTAAAGATTTTTTTTTAAATAGGAGAAAATTTTTTCTGACATAGAAATTCTTTTGCGCACCTGCGCAAAATTATTCTCATATGTCAGCTGGCTAAACCTCTAGGTTTTGTCAATGTCCAACGGAGTCCAAAAACCTATAAAAAAGAAAAAAGATAAGATGTATGTTAATTAAATAGTTTAAAATGATTGATACCGATGTCCAATTTTTTAATAAATATCATTTAAATATCGGTATTTCTTAATAATTATTTATAAATCGGATTATTTTTATATAAATTTTAGCGACCTATTAGAATACTGATAGGTTAATAAAAATAATCTGATATCTCTTATAAATATTAGTAAATTTCTAGTAAAAATCATTGTTATATCGGGTTACTGATATGTATATGATTTTTAATATTACATATCAGGTTTCTGATATTCAACCGATATGCCATGATATTCCATGATCTGATATTCCATCATTTGACCAGTGATGCTGACTAAATGATAGTTTGTTAAAACCTATATTCAAAGTTATGTATATACATGTTTCGTTATAGAATATGTAGAAAATCTTTGATGAAAGTCTCCTTGTAATAAATTAAACTTTCCAGTGATGGTAAGCTCCTCCAATATCTAGATCTTAAGTTGAATAACGCGCAACGTGATTTTTCTAGTTATATTGTCATTTTTTTAGAAAAAACCAAGATCATGTGCATTGTATATTTATATAGAACTTTATTTATTTTTTTCTTTTTTTTTTTTTAGTGCAGTCGTGCAGACACATTGGAACTCGTAAATCATATTCCTGCGCATTTTCTGCCATTATTCCATTTTTCGAATGATCAATGATGAGTCTTATTATCTCACCGGTAACCTCCTAGGCGAATTATCGCACATTTATTTATTTTTTTTTTCAAATCACGTGTAAGATGAAACTTTCGTCATGAGAAATCGATCATTTTTTGTGTACAGTAAGACGTCATTGGTTTATGTCCACAGAAAATGAATAATTAATCCGTCAACCTTTTTTCAGAAAGTTTTGGGAATTATTAATATTATTAATATAAATGATTTACGTAGCCAAAGGCAATCGTGGTATCCCTCTTGGACATGCGAAAACTAAAAACAACATTGGTTAGTAATTACATAAAAAAAAAAAAGGAAAGGGATATATTCATAAATAGTTGAAAAATGTATTCTTTTATTAAATTATTTTATTAATAAATATATAACTGATAATATATAATAAATACAATAAATGAATAGGCTAGTAGTATGATATATTATGATATATTGATTTTTCTTCCGTTTACCGGTGGCTTAGTCATATCCCCTTTAATAGGATCCATGGAACCTAAATGTTTACCATTTTTATCATAAACTTCAATATCATTATGAGTAAAATCCCATTCATAATATTTTTTATCTTTTCCTGTTCCGGTAGTTTTAGTTTTACCACGAAAAGAATCCAATTCTTTCCATTTTGGACTTTCACCAGGCCCTTTAATTATTGGATCTTTAATTACTGGATTTTTATTTATTGGACTTTTAAATATTGCACCAAAATTAGGAAATTTAAATTTTGGACCTCGTTTTGAAAGTGTGTCATTTTCCGTAGGAGCCCTACCATCGATGCATCGACCAAATCCAGTTGGACAAGCTTCTTGATCATAATTTAGAGGAACGGCGAAGGTTATGGTAGTAAAAACAAGTATTAAGATAAGAATCTTTTCGATAAAATATTTCATCTTTAATTTCAGTTGTTAAGAAGTAAATTTTATAAGAATATAATTATACAACTTTTGAGAATTAGAACGTGTATTATTAAAAATGCAAATAAAAGTATACAACTTTTGAGAATTAGAACGTGTATATATTAAAAAACGCAAATAAAAGTATATTACTTTTGAGAGTTAAAGAATGTGTATTTATTAAAAGACGCAAATAAAAGTATAAAACTTTTGAGAATTAGATTTATTAAAAAACACAAATGAAATTATAATACTTTTGAGAATTAGAACAACGTGTATTTATTAAAAAAACGCAAGATTGATGAACAGTTTCAAAAACTGCAAATACAAATTATTGTTCGATTATTTCAGTCTTTAAAAGTAATAAAATCAATCTTGTGCAAAATTTGATATTTTAAATTTGAAACGCTGTCAAAGATCAGGGCCCTGAATTAAATTTTCTAACTATAGATCAACTGCAGATGCGTTAAAAAAAAAATCTTTAATTACGTAATTCCTTATTAGGATAGAGCGGTTTCCATATCTATCTTTAATTTTCATGAATGAGTTTCTAAATAAATGTCTCGGTGCGAAATCAATGAACTTAATAGTACGGCAATCTGTCTTATATGCAATGGAAATCATAAAGAAAAATCTATATGACTATATGGAATAATATAAACGGTGAATGAGGTTCTGGCGAATATTAGCGAATATTATAGAGAATGAACTTATCGTCTATTATTTAAGCCCCGGCAGTGATGAGTTTTGGACACAATTTTTAACTTTAAGGTTTTGAACAAGGGTTTGGACATAAGAGAATTGCCCAAAACCCTTGTCCGATCAATTCAGTACATTTTTGGAAAAATGATCGGCGAGTTATAATTAATTTTACGGGCTTTATAATTCAATAAGGGATATATCGGCACTCAATCGGAGAAAATGATCGGCAAGTTATTGATTTTACGGGCTTTATAATTAATAAAAATTTTTTTTTTTAGAAACTCTCGTTCCTCACTAACAAACTTTTCCAATAAACAAAAAAAACACATACAATAACTTTTTTGACCAAGGGAGATATTTTACTAAACTCATATTATAGCATATATGCGTGACAAAATATAAGAAAATACAAGAATGTAAACTCTAAAAAAACAAAAAGTCTTAAAAAACTAAATAAAAACCAAATGCAACTTAGTTTGGGTCAAAATCGTTTAAAAAAATTTTAGTTTAATACTCAAATTTTTGGAAATTTATGGCCAGAATCTAGTGTTCTTCCATAGTAAAGTCAGTAACATGAAACTTTAGCGACTTCAAACTTTGGCTAGGTTTGACACTATTCATTGCATTTTTATTATTAATCACGTGAGGATAATAATAATCCAACAAAAATGGCGATAATTTGCGATGTATTAAATTTTAATGTAATTTCGGATTTTATAAAAACAGTCCGGAATAATTTCGGGTTCAAAAATTCTTAATAAAAAAAATAAAAATAATTATATTATTTAATGTATTTTGGCTTGAAGAATTCAAATAACTGCAAATATAAGTTCAGGTACTAATTTCGGATTTTATAAAAACAGTTTCGGTTTCCGGAGTTTCGGAAGATTCGAGCCATTAAGAGAGGAATGTTTCATCTTGCATATTCTCATATAATGTGAGCTTTTATATTTAACGATTTATATCATTCCTATATTTTGTAAAACAAAATTTATAAAGTTTATTATTTTAGAAAGAAATCTTGTTAAGATTGAATCATCATATGAGTTGTTTCATTCCGTTTTTTACAAATTATTATATACAAAATTTCTTAATAAAAATAAAGTTGAATCTTCCACAATAGAAAAAAAAATCTCTAATGTTCCTTACTAAATAAAACACTTTGTGATGATGGTATATACTATATAATTCTCGAATATTCTGATGAATAATCACTTTCAACATATATTAAGTAATTTAAAACAATGGTACCGAGAAAATAGCTGAAGATACAAATATACAGTATATATATAAAAAAACATGCACTATCTATTGAAACTTTTACTGAAAGTTCCATTCTTGTACGATAATCGATTAACATTACTATTTTACGAGTTCTTCTTGACTGAACAATTGATCTGAGGACTAGTAGTTATAAGATTTAATGGTACTAAATTGTAATTACGACTAACATACAAATTTATAAATGTGTAACTAATGGATTCATGATTTTTTACTGGAGCATGAACGGCTTCTCAACATCAGGAGGTTAAATCACATGATTATTATATAGATTCTGTATGTATTTTATGTAATCTATACTTAAAATTATAGTTTCAATGTAGTCCTTAAATAAAGAATTAAGGGAAGGGGAGTTATTTATATTGTGACAGGTGGTGTGGTAAGATGATCCCCTCAGAATTTCATAACGTTAATTCACCTTTTTTAATAAATACCCTGAGAATTCGTCAGAGGATCAAAATCTAATGAGTAATGATAAAATTGTATTAATCATTTTTTTTTTGTGTAGTGACTTTACTGATTTTTTACTATGCTTATTAATTCTGTCAGAGTATCAATAATTGCAAGTGTCTATCAAAAGTATTATTATGTCACGATATATTCAGAAAAGTATATATATACCTCATCTTTTCAACCTTAAACTTTTCTTTAAACTTCCTCTTAAATATTTTATCACTTTTATAACTTTTTATGATGATGGATACGTTATATAATCTTCACGTACTTAAAAGTGATCTTCTTACAGTTGACATTTACAAAAAAAAAGATGAGTGAGAATGAAGATAGATATATCAAATTGGATAATACAAAGTCACTAGTCGAAATAAGGCGAATCGGCTAAAAATCGGATATCCGATTTTAGGTCGAATTACGGCTTAAATATGTCCGATTTTTGCAAAAAAATATATTCCGATTGTTATCCGATTGACTGCCAATCAGATGTACTTCGGAACTTAAATCGGACATAAATCAGAACTAAATCATACTAAATTCGGAAAATTATTATACAGTCAACTCTCCATAAATGCACCCCCTTGGGACCAGGTATAAGAGTGCATTTAAAGAGGGTGTGCATTTATAGAATACATATAAATCTATATGATATTAATCT
>QZLH01000241.1:68938-123237 GCA_003833135.1 Oehlia diaphana | reverse complement strand
AGCGTGAATGAAATATATTACCACTATTGTGATGAGTGTTATACAATAGTTTCAAATAAGAAGAAGCGTGGTAAGGATGTTAAGTTTCAAGTAGCAAAAAGGTCACAAAAATAATATGTAACACATTTACGAATTTTTATATAATAAAGTATATAAATTTTATTAGGTTAGGTCACGTGATAAAAAATTTTACTATAAAAAAAAAATCTCTGAATTATTGTAAAACTGACACGGCCGGGTTACGAGAATCTAAAAATTAATTTTGCCCGGCCTAAAAACCACAGGACATGAAAGAAGCATATTTACCGTTATTTGAGTTGTATGGCTGATGGATCAAAATTGCCTCCTGTTGTTATTTTCAAATTGAAAAATGTTCTTCGAGAAACATTTCCTGATGGTGTATTTATAAGAACAAATCAAAAGGGTAGGTTAATGAGAATAAAATGATCTGATGGATAGAAAATGTCTGGTCCAAAAGAAGTATTGACTCATCATTAAATCCCAGATCACTTCTTGTTTTGGGGTCACTTGGTTAATTCTGTTAAACAAAAATTTAATGAGAAAGCAACTAATATAGCAGTAATTCCTGGTGGGCTAACATCCAGATTACAACCTCTAGATGTGGCAATTAATAAAAGTTTCAAGTCCAATGTAAGTATTAATGTATTATTTATTAATTTTCTTAATTAAATAGTGTTATTATTATTAAAATAATGTTATTTAATTTATAATAGATTCGTGAGCTTTATAATAATTGGATGACAAATGAAGTTCATGAATTAACTCCAGCTAAACATATCAAGAAACCTTCATATTTTTTAATATGTTCGTGGGTAAAAGCTGCATGGAAAAAAGTTGAGTCAAGTTTAATTCGTAAATCATTTAAATGTTGTGAAATTTCGGTTAAAACTAATGGTACAGAAGATGATGAGATCTTTGATTATGATAATCTTATTATAGGCGAAGATAAAGAAAATGATGAAAATGAAGAGCAGGAAGATGACGACGAAGAAGTGGAAGAGGAAGATTATAATAACTGGAATGAGATTTGAGAAAGTAAAAAAAATTTATTGAAGAAAAAATTTCTAATTCATCCATTATAATAGTTGCAGTAATTAATAATGTAAAACAAAAATGAGAAAGATGTAATAAATAATAAATAAATGTAATATATAGCAAAAATGAAAAATATGTAATAAATCTGCTTAATAAAGATGCAATTATACTTTTTTATAAGTTTTGAACAAATTTTATTAATAAAGTTCGCTATTTTCAACTCGAAAAAAAATCTCCCATGTAAAGCACCCGGGTTTTTTACAAAAATTTTGCCCAAAATCCTAGAGAGGTATTTTACATGGGGGGGGGTGGTTTAGTCAGTGCTCTACGGTATACTCAATTATATTTAATCAGTTAGCAGTCATGATAGCTAACTTGTTAATTTATATTAATTTAAATTTATTTACTAATAATTGTAATTACAGACAGTCCTAATATAATATAATTTTTTATTATCTATTATGGACTTTAATAAAATTTATTTTTTAGGTCTTTAATATGTTTTTATGATAATATAACACTTGTAATTTTAATTTTCTAAAACCTTTAAAAACATTTTTTTTTTCTCATTGACAATAATAATTTTAATAGGTTCTCCAATTATCTCTTTAATAAACCTATTCGACCATATATGCTCCTCTAAATAGAATAGACTTTTCATAGATAGATAATATCCTTTCAAATTCCTTAAATACAAATTCACCAAATGAATTTAAATTATAATTATCTTCCCAATTCTTTATGGATTCAAAATACTCATTCTTTCTTTTGACATCAAAACTAAGTACACCATATCCAGATTGCATGGAAAAAAGACAACACAAAAGTCTTACCATCCTTCCATTACCATCTTCAAATGGATGAATTCGAACAAATCTTGCATGAAAATTTATAATCATATCTAAAGGGTGATCATTAGTAGACTGTACCCATTTTATTAGTTGATCCATTAAGATAGGTATTTCAAGAGGATGAGCTGTTAGTACTTTTCTTCTCTTGATTCTCACAAATCCTTTACGAAATTTTCCTCCTATATCAGGTCTGTTCAGCATAACGTACTTATGCATATTAAGAATATCTTCTATAGTGAAATTATCACGAGGTTTGGTTACAATTTTTAGAAGTTCCTGATATGCCTGTTGATGACCAATAGCATCTATTATATTTCCTGGTATAGCTTTTATAGGTTCATTTGATAAAAGAACAAGTTCAGTTTCCTGTAAATTAAGAGCTGATCCTTCAATAGCATTTGAAGAATAATTCAAATATATTCCAAGTTTATTGCTAACATTATTTACTATATCTTTGCTAAGAGGACAGTTTATGTCTATCTTATTTTTCATAATATCTACTCTCTCTCTTAGCTCTTGTGATGATTTGAAGATTACATCAAAAGCTTTAGATTCTCTTAAAAATATATTTCCACTACGAATATCTTCATCAGATATGCTTGAGTATAATTGTTTAATTCTATTGTCAACCCATTCTTTACAATCTTCATCATCAGCAAGTAATTCCATAAGTATTTTACCAGATCTGGCAACGTTTTTTTGTCTCTCCATCCTTACTTGCCATCTTCTGGCCCATATGAAGATTGAAAGAACAGCAATAATACATGTAAATCTAATCATCTTATCCTATAATTGAAAATCTAATGATGTTTAACTTTTAATGATCTGTATAAAATTTCACAAGGTTGAAGAGAAGAAATCCAATAAATCTGACAATAATTAATAGTATAATTCAAACGTAATATTAAAAAGAAATTAAAAGAATATGTAATATTAAATGAATTAACAAATAAAAGAAATAATATATTATATTAAATTATTAAAAGAAAATGAGATTATTTAGAGAAAATGAGAATAAAATGTTTAAGACAAAATTATAAAAATGAGCAAAAATGAGCAAAATTCGTATTAATAAAGAAATAAAAATTATGTATCATTTATGTCATTTGAAGTAATTTGACATTTGAAGTCATTCAGGTTATTATTTTAATTTTTTAAAAACCTTTCCGAATTCATCATGATTAGTAATAAAATAGACTCCTGATCAGTGGCTTTGAAAATTGATGTGGAAGAAATGAAGAAATGGTTAATAATATTAGTTATTTGATAGGGGGTTAGAATATCACCGAACTGCGAAGCATATTTTAACCCCCCTATCAAATAACTATGTTATTCTGCAGTCGCCAATGATCATCTTATAAATACAATAAACTATTAATTAAACAACGTAAAAATATCAATAATAATTATGCAATGGTATTTTTTTATGGGACCAACTTAATGTATAATTTCGATTATGTGACTTGGACACAATCATTTCCAATTCTAATAAATATTGCTAGATGGTATTGATGGTATTCATATTGTGCACATTTCTACTATGGCAAAAACTCTGGTACTGTACTGTATATATCGTAAAACGCGTTTTTTACGCGTTTCTATTGATCTTCGTTTCTATTTATTTATTCCTTCAATTCTTCCGCCTTTGACTACCATGCTCAGCTTTTATTGACAAGATAATCTGGCACAGATTTTGAACAAACCTATTCTACCACGACCTAACAGAGTAATTTTATGACACATGACACTATATGAAGGTACAACTATGCTGAAGTTTATCCAGTCCTTGGCGGTGAAGTTATGAGTCAGAGGGTATTCAAGTTATTTCATGGTGGTCATCAGCCTCTTATTGTTTCAAGAAAAACATTATTAAAAATACATTGTTAATATGACACATCACACAAGATTAAAATTTAGAAATCGTGAAAATTTATTACTAATTTATAGATGCATACATAGTACAAGGCGAATCCAATCCTAGGCCATTATCTCTAATCTACAGCTAATTTATTTCAAATATTTGTAAACTACGTCACATCCTATATTCTTTTTTCTATAAAAAGATTTTATAAACAATATTTTCGAATCTGTATCACTCACCAACACAGATCATGTGAAAAATTATATTTTGCAAGAGGACTTTTCTGAGACGGATTTTACATCTATAATTATGGGTATCTAATCAAAATCTCGACAATCCAAAATCCTGACAAGTCATTATATCGATAATTTTGTGATGTGTGTTCTAATAAATAATTTGTTGCAATATGTAATATTTAGTTTAAATGTGATAATTTTGTCAAAATTTTAACTTGTCAGGATTTTGAATTGTCAAGATATTGGATTGTCGAGATTTTGTTGTCGGTCTTGTGTCAGTCGCTCAAATGATTTTCGAGATTTCGTACCAAAATCATAATTATGGTATTCCATTTCAGGCTTTGTATTGAGAGCCAACAGACAAGAGGTAAAGTTTTTGCTTCGATTTTGTATCGTAACGACGATACTGCGGTGCTTTATGCTGACGGAATATTCGTTTAGGCACGTGATAAATTTCAAAAGTGACTGCGTCTATGATACATGTGACTTTTCTGTAGATCAATGCTCTTTTCCTCTTATAAACGGAAACAATATATGGATATTTAGAAAAATATATTATCTATGGAAGGAGAGATGGGATTTTATTTTTTCATTATATCGATTGGTTCCTTTTACTAAAAACAAATCATGATTTATTATTATTTATCTGGTTAAAGGGTTTGTAGCTAGGGTTTACCAGCAAGATACTGTTTCTGAAAAATATATCTGAATATAGTGCAAAAGATATTATGACCGATACGTTGATCGCAATCTCGAGAAATGACTAATGGATAATAAATTTGAGTTATATTAATTTCTTCTTTATACCAGTTTAAGAAATTCGTAATTGTCCGAAGGACTATTTATTGTACGGAACTAGAAAAATTTGTAGTACCGGTTTAACCATGTATTTCTCCTTATAATTTTAGCCCCTACTTATTTTCTTTTATGATTTGTAACACATTTTTTGTGACGCTTTATTTTTAGCAACACATTTTGTAACATTTTTGTAACATTTATATATATTATAAGCGACGGACCCTCAACGGGTTTCGCTTTCCTTGTTTATAAAACATAGAACAAAGTATAATTGCTTCGTTTTTAGATTGTCTTATCGTTCATTTTGTACACCAAAATACTTTGTGTAAGACAATTTTTAATATTATGCAAAAAATTATAAAATGGTTTCAAATTATTTTCCCAAGATATAAAATGTATAACCAATCAAAATTTAGACGCCACAAATCACGTGAAAGATACTTTTTTTAAAATAAGTAACTTTGAATTTCAAATCTTCTAACAATTACGGACGGTTTAAATTAAAGTGATATCAAATGATTTTCATACTTCAAACTACTGTATAATAATAATTTATTAATTTAAAAGAATGATCAACCAGTTTCAGCTGCAATTACAAATAACAAAAACTCCTTGATTTCATAATCCATAAATTATCGATTTAATTGTTTTAAATTACAGATTAATTTCATCAATTTATAATCATAATTATGTAAGTACTATATATTAAAATGTATCGAATTAATAAAATTTTAGATCTATTCAAATTACGATATTTTTCAATTACTTTATTTAAATATCAGTTTATTTTACGACAAAAAATAATGAATTAACATGGTAACACAAGATTCATTATGGAATAGAATAGATTACACAATTTTGGTACGTGAATACTTGGATTTCTTGTTTTCTTGGATTTTCTTGGTTTTTCTTGTCATTTACGTCATTTAAACGGTAAAACTTAAAAATGTTTCTACCAATCAAATTAAAAATTGGCGTAAATTTAATTATTTAATTAATCACAGCCTAAATTGAATTCATCACACAAATGTAAGCGCCGCCATTTTATTAAGGAATTTTCAATGAAATACTTAAACTGTGATCATCATCTTCACGTGAACGTCCATTTACCATATTTCGTAAGAATCGAAAAAAAAAATATGTCATTTTTTTTTTGTCTGTACCAAAATATCGATGATTTGAATTCATATTCTTTGTTTAAGGTATTACAAGATAACGGAGTATTTTTAAAATGTTTTAGTTTTTTAATAATTATCGTTTACCTTGGGTTTATTGCAATTTCATAATAATGATTGGATCGACAAATTTCCCTTAAATAACAAAAAATTTTTTAAAAATTACGTTTTTAAAACCGGAAATAACTGCATGAATAATTTCCGCACGACGATACTATACTAAATCCAAAATTAATAATAATAATTATTATTTCATCGTTATCTTATCTCTTTCTCATTTATTTATTTTTTTTTCCTTTTAAATGAATAAATGAATTTTTTTTTAAAATATATATAAATAATGTGTCTCTAAAAATTATTTTATTTTCGAAGTCATAAAAAAAAAATCATAATAATAATCTCATAAAACTGATAATAATTTATTATTAAGATTATTTATTAATATTATTTTATTAACAATCCTTTTTGTTTTTTTTAAAAAAAAATAAAGTTTATAAATTAATATCTTTTAAATATCCAATAAATATTTATTCAATAAATATTTATCATGATTTTTTAAATCTTTCGTTAAAATTATCATAATAATATTTTTTTTAATCAAACGAGAATGATGATCTTATAATTACAACATTACTACTACATTTATACAATTTATAATACATTTTTACTTACTTTACCTGCACCTGATGACGATATGATGAAGTATTACATCAATTCAGAAAAAAATAATATAAATAATAAGAACTCAACCCTTTCCTATATTTCTTTTCTCGCTTTTTCGAAAGGTGATATTAAAAATAGTTTCTCTTACCGTAAAAAGAAACAAAAACCTGGACTTTTACAAATAATACAAATAATGGGTACTAATGATAATAACAATAATAATACTACGGATAATAATAAAAATGTAACTTTGGATCAATCTAATGGTTACACTTCGGGTTTAATTTCTTGGGATACTCCACCATCTAAAATTAATAAAGATAATTCTATAATAGAAAAACGAATATTAACAATGAATCGTTTAAAGAAAAATAGACTTTCATGTATGAATTTTATAAAAGATGATGGAACGGTTATAACTGGTTACGCTATGGCTCATCCAAAACGAAATAAAGATTTTCACAATTATTTTAAAGAAATTCCTAAAAATGAACATTTAGTAAATAATTTTAGTTGTGCTTTACAAAAAGAGAAGATTTTATCTCATGGAATGATGTTTATTTCTTTATATCATATTTGTTTTCATTCTAATATCCTTGGTTGGGTTACCAATGTGAGTGTTTTTATTTTATTTTTTTATTTTATTTTTTATTTTTTTTTTTTTACTGTAATTTTGTTGGGAATATCTTTATTTTTTTTAGATTGTGATTCCGTTCTCGGAAATAAAAGAAATTGAAAAAAAGATGACCGCATATGTAATCCCAAATGCCATTCAAATAACGACTAAAGATTCAAAGGTAAATAATGAAACGAAATTTCTTTACGTCGACGTTATTATATTTATCTCACGTGACTTGATTCTTTCTTTTTTAGTATTTCTTTGCGTCGTTTCTCTCACGTGATACCGTATATGAACTTTTAATGAAAATAAAAAATTACTCAAATTCAACTAATGAATGTTGTGATTCTGATTCTGATCCTGTTAACAGTAATGATAATACTTGTAATGAAACAGTTAAAAAATGTAAGATCATAATTTATGGTTCATTATCACTATCAGAGACTATTAAACTAATTATTCTTTTTATCCTATACAAAATTAGATGTTAAACGGGAGACAATTTGTGATTGTTTAAAAAATAATCAACATTATGATCATGTAATAATTGATACTAAATTTAAAGGAACTATTGAAAAAGTTTATAACTTGTTGTATACGAGTGGATTTATCCCAGAGTTTTTAAAAGAGAATAATGAAAGTACGTATTTAAAGGTTACGTTCTAAAAGAACAGGTACAAGTAGATTTTAACCAATTTATTTATATTTAGACATAAATATGGGTGAATGGACTAAAGATGATAAAGGTAAATTAGTCAGACAGTCTACCTATATAAAACGGTTAAATAATACTCCTGGTAAGTATATAATCTTATTATTATTTTATGATTTTTCTAAACAAATAATCTTAATATATCTATTACCCATTCGTATAGGAATAAAAACTGCGAAATGTTATTCAAAAGATGAAGTTTTGCATCAAGATTTTGACAAGTAAATATCTCAAAAATCTATTATTTTTTTAAAAAAAAAAAATTTTTATTGGATTTGGTTGGATTATTAATTTTTTTATTTTTTTATTTTATAGTTATGTGACGGTAGTGACATCTACAAGTACACCTGATGTACCTTCTGGTAGTACATTCGTAGTAAAAACAAGGACGTGTATAATGTGGGCTGATTTAAATATAACCAGACTTATAGTAACTTTTAAAGTTGAATTTACAGCAAATTCATTACTTAAATGTAAGTAAATTCTTATAACTACTTGATTAAAAAAATATTTAAATATTTAAATAATCATTTTCTTTTTGTTTAGCTGTGATTGAGAAAAAATCTTTAGAAGGACAAATAGAATTTTATAAAGAATTAGAAACAGCTATACGTAAATACATTTCACAAAATCTTGCAGAATTTGATTCTGAAACGGCATCATTACTTGATGAAAAAACTGAAGAAGACGAAGAAGTGGGTAAAGAGGATAAATGTCAAGAAATGAAAGAGAAAGAAGAAAAAACAAGAAGATTAAAAGAAGATAAAAATACAAAGATATTTAAAATGTCAAGTATTGAAATTCTTGTAATGATAGTACTTATATTAACATTAATATTTAATGTATATGTTTTGACCAGTATACGAAGTGTTAATGAATTCATTGAAGTTCAATCAGGTAATAAAGGAGTTCAAATTAAATTTGATAAAGATTATCCTTTAAATAAATTATTGGATGAGTTAAAAAGACGACGAATATTTTCTATTTCAGACGATAACTTTCTGGATGAAAGAATCGGGGGAAATTTATAATAATTTTTAAAATTTATTTCATGTAAATATACATAATTGTATATAAATCGCATTTTATTCTAAATAAAATCAAATGATTTTCATATTGTATTTTTGAAGTTCATATATATATATAATGACAGTAACTCAGCCGTTCGTATTGTTGTTCTTTATTGGTCGTAGTATTGAACAGGGGGGATCCTTTTAGAACAAGTGAGGGTCTGGTTATTTACTAGATGATAGCCGTTCTTGAATGTATTATAATTTTACTTAGACTGCTGCCTGCTTGTAACTTTGACTGACGGTCATATAATTAATTAATTATAAACGTAATATATAATAAATGTAATAAATGTAATATATAGTTAAACGTAATATATATGTATTATATATGTATAAACATAACTGATATAACTTTAATCGTAATGCATGTACAGTACAGTATATGTAGTATATGTAAACATAATAAACGTAATATACTCTAAAAGGCAAAATTATCTTTTTGACCCCGTACAACATCCTTTATTGATCCTCCTATATGTAATACAATATATACGAGTCAAAAAAATAACACGAGGAGAGTCAAAAAAGTAATTTTTGCTATTAAAAAGAGACTAATAAACGTAATATATATATATAATAAACGTTTTTATTTACTTTTACAATTTTGTTTTGTTTATAAATTCTTGTATTCACTAACTATCACTGTTTAATAAAAATAAAAAATATATATAATAAGTAATACACATTATCTTATGATGTAACGCAATTAATATTTTAATAAGATATACTTACCCAAGTGATTGATTTTCATTTGAAAATAAATTAATTCGTAAATCAACCTGCAAAAAACTTCATATATAATTTCAATACGTTCCACCAATATAAAGTACATAAAATAAATAATTGATAATAAGATTTCTGTAAAAAAAAAAATATTATATATATATATATATATATATATTTGAATTAAAGCCTTCGGGAATCTTAAAATGGTTGGATATATCAAGACTTTTGTATTGTTTTATTCCGGTAATTATTATTATTAAATATATTATATACTATATATATAATATATAAAAAAATATATATATTATTATATAATAATATAAAAAATTTTTAAAATTTTTATATTAACTCCTTATGAAATTTATATATAATATATTATTATAAAATTTTGCATTAACTCCTCATGAAAATTCCGAATTCTAACAAAGAATTAAACGAACGTGATGAACGTGATGATCGATCGGCTAATAAAATCATTTTTGGTTTCTTTCAATAATATTAACTTCAATTTGAACGATCCGGATGTAAATAATTATTAAGCAAACAAATATTGATAGAAAATCAAGAATATCAAATAAATCATTGTTTCGTATTTAAAACGTTTACTAATCGAAAAGATTATAAAATAAGTAGTGTAAGTAGCATAAGAGTATGTAGCATAAGTAGTATAGTAGTAATAAGTAACAAAAGTAGTTCTTTTTTTCGGATATTATTTATATAGAAAAAAGTATTACATGTATAAAAATAATTGTGTTTAGTTTCTACCAACTGCCGGAAGTAAATCCAAATAATAAAAATGCGATTAATATGGTATTCATAATCCGATTTATCACATGATTATAATTTGATTGATATGATTGGATAATAAATATAATAAATCTAATAATATTTAAAATCCTATAAAAATGACGGGGGGTTATTATTTATTCCTGTATTCAATTTCTCTTGTAAAAAAAAAAAAAAAAACCATTTTTATTATTATAATACAATGTCTTTATTGTTTCCTTCAAAACTTTCTAATTTACCCTTTGAATGTTTACAAAGAATATTTCATGAATTTGAAGAAAATTCATTATATTCTTGTTGTCTTGTAAATCGTACATGGTGTCAAATAGCAATTCCTCTTTTATGGCGTTCACCTTTTCATTTTATTCGTAAAGATGATTCAGAATCATTTATTACATCAATTATATCTAATATACCTTATAATTCACCTGCACCTTCTAATTCATCATTATCATTTAATTCATCAAAAGTTTTAATTCAAACATATTTAAGATGTTTACCAAATTCAATTAAAAATTTATTAATTGAAAATGGATTAAATATTCCTAAATCTATAATAAATACAAAATCACCACTTTTTCGTTATGAAACTTATATAAAATCTATTAGTTATTCAAAAATTTATAATATAATAACTGAATGGTTTGAAGTTGAAATTAATGATTTAAAAGATATTAATGAAAGGGAAGGTTTAGAATATTTAGTTACAGAAAAATTGATTCGTTTATTTATTTCATCATCAAATTCAATATTAAACCTTTCATTAACTGATGATGATGAAATTCCTTCTTTACCTCCTATAACATTATTTCCAAATTCTGAAAATTCTTTACATAATCTTGTAAAATTAACTTGTATAGGAAATTATCAATATAATATGAAAGATTTACTTATTTCTTTAATAGAAATTTCTAGAAATATTAAAGAAATTATAATAGGTGGACTTTCAACTTCAGTAGAAATTAAATTATTTGGTAAATTAATTAAATCTCAAAAATCTTTAAAATCAATTGAAATACTTGGAAATGGTCCTATAAATTTACAAATGATCACTTTTGATATATTAAATCCTTTATATACACAAAAAAATACTTTGGAAAATATTAAATTTTTAAATTGTGATTTTGAGGAATGTACTTGTTTATATCCTATAATCTTTTTACCTATTTTAAAAAGTATAGAATTTGAAAAATGTAGAAATTTGGTTTTACAAGATTTAAATTCTATTAATAATTTAAAAAATTTTATACCAAAATTACAAATTTTTAAATCTCGTGAATGTTATATTCCTCCTTTAACAATTGAAACTGTTATACGTAATTCTTATCAAAGTTTAAGTGTAATTGAATTAAGTCGTAAATTATCTAAAGATGAATCAAAAATTTTATTATATAATATTTCCCCTTATTGTAAAAATTTAAAAGTTTTAGATATAAAAATATTTCAAGATGATATTGAAGGTTTTTTAAATTTATTAAAATATTGTGAAAATTTAAAAGAATTAACAATATTTGGTGATGATATTTATGCTGAAGATTTATTACCTTTAATTTCAAAAAATTTATCTTCAAATAATTTAAAAAAATTATGTTTTATAGGTAATTGGATTTTTTCTAATAATAATAATTTTATTGGTTTAATTAATTTTCTTCAAAATTTTAAATTTAATTTACCAAAAATTTTAACTTTTCAATCAAATAATTTTATTAATAATAATCATTTAAATAGTATTATTAATTGGATTATTATTAATGAATTTGAAATTAATAATTTTGAAAAATTGGAACTTATTTATTGTGAAAAATGTGAAAAATTAAAATTATTTCAAGATTTATTATTAAAACAAAGAACGAAAAATTTTGTTATTGAAATTTTGTAGTTTAGTAATAGGTAATATATATATATATATATATAACTATTTATTTATTTATTTTTTATTTATTTATTTAATTTATTATTTATTATTATTATTTATTATTATTATTATCATTATTATTATTTTCTTATCTTAATTTAATTTAATTGTAATATAATTGTACTGTAATAATCCGTATATATTTTATCAATTAATTTTGGTCGTTAATTTTGGCCGTAAATAAATTAGTATCATAAAAGTAAATAAAAGTAAAATTACAAATACATTTGTCATCATTAGGATTGACACTTTGACACTTTTAGTTTCAGAGGATCAAACGCTTATCGAAATCTGTCATTGCTACCGTTGCTTTAGGTGCTTTAGATCTAACACGTGAATACTTTCCTGAGTTTCCTCCACAGTAAATCTGTTTTATCGACGCGATCGTTACGTTCAATGCTGATCTTAACCTATCGGGAAATTGTCCTACCGGGAAGTCCATAAGTGTGCTGATTAAAAATTTTCGCATAAATTTTTTTACTTGATAAATACTAAACTTTTCTAAAATGCTTTTGTAAATATTGTAGTGATATATTTGTAATTTTATCGAGTGAAGCATCCAATTATTTATTAAGCCGTATACACATATACAAAGATTTTCTGTCATTAAAAATCTGTGAAATTAATTTTATACGTCCGAAAGAAATTAAATGGCAATTTGAACATAATTTAAGTTTCTCTTTAATAACATGGTCTGTTCCATCGGCGAAACGCTTGTCGATGGTTCTGTTACATTTGTGAATAGATATACGTCCAAGTATGTTTTATTATCAGTATAAAAAGTCACTTGTGTATATTCTTTTCTACAATGAATCCAATTTTTATCTGTCCAATTAAATGGAACAAAAAAAAATCGGTACGGGACTAGATTTTAATTTTGGTAACATAATTATAATTTTATATACTTACTCGGTATCCGACCTACTCGGTATCCGACTTTTCTCCGAAAAAACGTTTCGCCGAAAAATTATTTATTCTATTTGGTTATTTTATTGTTTATATACTAAATATATAGAGAAATATTTTCTAGAAAAATTTTTAGCTGATTTTATCGTTGTTTATATAATATATTAATAGTCTTTTTTCTCATTACTTTTTCGTGAATAAATGTTTCAGGAAAATAAAGTTATTTATTTATTTCTTAACAATTAATATTAGTTACTTGAATGTTAAAGTGATGATATCCTAATTTAATTTTTATATTCATTGCGCGATGAATATTTTTTTATTAAAATGTTAACCGCTTCCATTTTCGCATTTTCGGCAAAATGTCCATTGGCAAAATGGACGATTCGGCGAAATGGATTCGATAAAATGCACTTTCGACGAAACGTTCCTTCGGTGAAATATCTCTTCGGTGAAATGGCTTCGGCGAAATGGATTTCGGTGAAATGGATTTCGAAATGTATCGTAACCTACTTATTCCATGTTATCAAAACCGTAAATTCCCTATTTTCCTTAGGTACATCTGAGCGGATCTATATCACTTTGCGTAAGAGTATCAATAAGTCAAATTAATAAAATTAAAAGATAAATTTTATTTTCTTTTTAATAAAAAACTAGTTGTAACCTGTTGCTTCGCACCAGGATTTGGCTGGAATTATATTATCGACGCTTTTTTTTAATTTGTTTAACGTCACGTCCAATGGAAGTAATATACAGGTAATCAAATTTTTTTAATTATATAGATTTCTCTTTATTTACATAATCACTTCATAATAAGGTTTAATCAAAGTATTACCAATCTTATAGAAACCTAAATTATAAAATATCGTATTTTCCTAATAATAGTTATTACATTTGATGTTTCTCAATGTTTTTTGATTTATGAAATATATTTAATAATTAAGATTTTTATTGTTATAAAAGAAAATCACGCGTAATCGTCCTATTACTATTTTATATAATTATTAATTTTACGCAAATATAATGAAACATGATTTATTTTAAGTAAAAAGAGTGAGGTTACTTGAACGATCTCTTTTTATACTCCTTCAACGATAAATTTAATCAGTCTTTGTCTACCTTTTCTTCATCTCTACTCTTCCCCCCTCTCTTTACTCTTCCCTGTCCTTTTCATGGAAAAAATATTTATAACGCGGATGAAATAAGCTTATTTTTCCAAATGGAGTCATTGTACTGTAGGGAAAAATAAGTAAGTTATTTTTTAAAAGAATTCTTATTCTAAATTTTTTTTTAAAAAAAAAGGATTTTTTCGTTAATTTTTGAAAAACCCTAAAAAAAATTTAAACTCTTTAAAATCATTCATTAATCCTTTTTAAAAAATCATTTTTTAACCTTTATTTATCTAAAAACATTCGTTACTGCACCAGATGAAATTATTTCGTAAAAGTGAAAAGCCATTTGATGTTGAATTATTTTCCAAAAGTAGCGGGACACCTAATTTTGCTCAATTGCTCAAAAACATATATATTAATATTACTTAAAATTTTAATATGTGATAAAATGAACACTAAAATAAATGTCTGCACGGCCAAATTATAAGATGAAAAATACATATTTAAAATTTTTATATCGTTAGCTTTCATATAACTCCATTAATTAAATAATTAAAAAATAATTATTTTTTTTTTTTGTAAATGGCTAAATTAAAAAATGAAAAATACAATTGACGTCAGTATTTTTTGATTTCTAATTTTTTTTTTAAATGATATAAAATTTAACCATTTTTAATAACGAAAGAACCGAAAGAACAAGCAAATGTGAGTTTCCTTCCTTTGTTTTATAAAAAAAAAAATTCCAAAAATAAAAAAAAAATCTTCTTCAACTAACATATTATAAATTAATTATACAAATAGTTTATAATTTTGCCAATTCCTGAACGAAGTATGTCTCGTTGTCTTATATTGATATAAGCATTTGCGTTAGTTATTTCATCTGCGCATTCTAAAGTGAAAATAACCTCTCTAAACTGTGAAATACATTCTTGTTCCGAATCAGCGTAGTTTGACTTTACTTCTCTAACTTTCTTGTATACAGCATATTATAGATCAGACCATACAATTGCGCCTTACACCTTTTCCACAGCTTTTTTGAAATATAAAATCCAGTCTCGATATCCACTTAGTGCATTACTATTTTCCAGAGGACCCCTCACAAAGTTACATGGGTCTATGGCAGTGTTTGGTTTTTGACAGATTCTTAGGATTTGATAAAGTTTCGGTAGATTTATTCCACGAATTTTCTTGAAAAATATAATCACTTCTGACCTTATCAAAACATTCATTTTGAGTACCCCAGGAGGTAGTTTTGCTGTTATTGCTATTATTCCAACCGCTAACTTTATCATAATCTTTAATGCTGATGACAGCCAATTTTTGGACAAACTTCCCAACACTGTGACAGTCTATGGTCCATTTCTTTGACTGTTTTATTATCAACTTTTTGTTGTGAATACAGTACATGTAAGTGAATTCTATGAGATATTTTGTTATTCTAAGATAAAGCATATGTATTTTATCCGGAACAGTGGTTTCATATATATTAAAATCTTAAAATTTCCATGGGATTTGTTAAAATAATTTTGTAAAATAAAATTATAAATGGTGAACCATGGTAAATTTATCCCCGTCATTTTTTGCAGATCATTTCAATTTCAATTTTGGTCTCAAAAAATATTTACATCTAAACTAAATAGATTCATTCGCAATTTTGTTATTTATGTTATTCATATAACTGTATAAGTTTGATAAAAGTATCATATAGAAGTATCAACTCTGTAAAAGAACTACTGAGATCCCTTCTTGATTTAATTTAGTTGAGTGAAATCTTTTATTTGAATTGAAAAAAAGGTTGAATAGGACTCTTAAGTCTTCTTAGCAATAATCTTCATTACTGTGCAGAAGAACTCATTCTTTTTCTCTTCTCTTTTATAAATTCTGGCTCCTTTGATGTCTAAGTTCACAGTTTGAAATTTGAATAATGCGAACTTTAACTTGATCAATATAGTTTTTATTTCAGGAAAAAGAAATTTTATAAAAAAAAATGTTTATTTTAGGAAATTTATAGAGAAAAATGGATCTCAGTTTGTTAATGAATACATTATCCCATTAATATAATTAAAAAATTCTCACGAATAATCAGTAAAACAATTAAAAAAATTCTTGTTAAAAAGTCAATCAATAAAAAAAATTAAAAATGACCAATAGACTACTTTACCGTGTAACTGTAATTACTATCACGTGAGTGAATATCCTTTTTATATTAGTTGATCTTCATTTCTTCACTCATTTCTAATTTGGCACCGATTCTGAAACGACACATATTCTTAAAGAGATTGTTCAGAGTAAATTTACATATGACCCTATTTGGAAAATAAAGAGGGTACGACTATGCCGATTCTCGTGTTTGTTCTAGTCCTTGGTGCGAGTGATTCCTTGACTATATATTACCGGTGAAGTAAGAAGGTATCCAAGTTATTTCTTGGCGGTCATCAACCTCTTGAAAGTCTCAAGAAAAAAATTATCGATCATACATTGTATTGATCGGGAAATTTTCTTATCAGGAAACTTATTACTAATTTTCAGATGAATAGTAAAATAGAGGTATAAAGCGAAATAAATGATGCTTTCAAGGGAGGAAATACGCGATCATAAGCGAGTTCCTGCACCATTGCTTCAAAAAAATCTACGGCTAATTACTAATATTTCTAACTACGAGTCTATAATTATGGTATTCCATTCCGTCCTTGTATTGAGGACCAACAGGTAAGAGATAAGCTTTTGCTTCGATTTTGTATCGCAACTACACGCGAAGACGCTTATACTGAATGCTTGCGTTTAGTCATGTGATAAAGCTCAGGTGAGAAATTTCACTGCGTCTATGATCACGTGCTGACGTGCTGGTTGATATATAACAATGTACCCGGTTTCTTTTTTCCTCTTATAATCGAAAAACAATACACGGATAACATCGTACCAGAGTCTATGCCTCTATGGAAAGAGCGTTTTTATTATATCGATTAGTAGTTTGGATTGATCATTGATGATGCAAAAGTAAGTTTGATTTGTTTGAATTTTTTGTTTTTCTTACGTAAGGAGGATAAAAATTGGATATCCCTTTTTTATATAATTCGTAGGATCGATTTGGAATACGCTTTTGGGAAAATTGCGTTAATATGACTGCATCAGAAAAAGGCTGAATAATACTCCTCCACACGGTGAGCTAATGCTAAAGGGACATAAAAATTTTCTGAATAAGAATTTTTTTTTTTTAATAAAAAAAGAATAAAATTAACTTACTTTTTTCGTCCAGAAACTTTATCCGTACTATGAATTTGATTTGGTTCCATTCGGAAAAACAAGCCTGTTTCATCCATATTATAAGTATCTTCTCTATGAAATGAACAGGGAGAGTATAGCAGAGGGAAGAGCAGAGGGAAGAGTGGAGATGAAGGGAAGAGTATGTTATTACAATATATTTTCACATTTATTTTCATATTTTTACCGTTATTGTTCATTGGTATTGATTATTAACAGTGTATCTAATGGATTTTATTATTCGTTTGTTTTTTATCCCAAAAATAAAAAAATATTGATTGGCTAAATTTATCATTGAAGGAGTATCCCTCTATTATCAACATCCATCAATCAATTAAATTCGATCTCTTTTTGGTGACATTAATAATTACAATATGTATAACAGCCTTATTGTATGTAGATTTATTCCTTCTTTCATCCTTCTTCCACCTCCCTTCATTTTGTTAATATGTAAACACTTTTTACAAGCGATATAAACAGATAAGTGTAAAAATGTTTCTGGTTATAATAGATAAGAAATTGTGGCGTGGCAGGGACCTCCAAGATCTCTGTCATTCAAGTCTCTAAGTCGAGCCACAAAGCTAGTGCTGGGACACACGAAATAAAGCGGTATGTTAATCTCAACTTTATTATTATTGTCTTCTGGTAATAAGGTAGGCCTCTGATCATAACACCATGGTTGATGTATTTATTAATACTTTAGGGCAATTACGGACAGAAAAAAATTAATGAATTTTTCTCTTCCTCCCGTGATATCACTCATGAAAATAACAATTTGGATTATGAAAATGAAATATCAGTTCCGCAAAGAACAAGAAATATATCATCATAATTATATTGAAGATCCCGAGTATTTCGATAAGTTAATAGATAGGGTGGATTTAACCTACATCGGAGGAGAGGATGATCTTGCGTCACCATGCCCAAAGTCTGAAATTCCGGCAGTTAATAGTTAGGACTCCTTCGAAACTGATGACATTGACGTTGTAAAAGTTTTTGGTTCTCCGCGTAATTTCTTGCCAAGAAAGAATCCTGAGGTTCAGTAAGTATTGTTTATGTAAAGCTTTGCGGGTGAGACTTATTATGGAAATTCACGAATATCGTCTTTTTTTTTTAAGTCCGCAATATTGGGGGATTCTTAGACTGAATGGACAGCACAAACCGACGAAGACACGCGCTTCAGCCCACTTGGTTAAATATTCGGTGGAATAAGCTGATCAAAATATGGGGTGAATTATTAAACGATTTCTGATTAGACGTAGCGTGGAAGATGATAGAGCTCGACCGATCTAAATTTGACTAATTTCGACTTTTTTACTTAATTTTACATTTTAGTTAAAAAATCTACGAAGTTTACTCGATAATCATCCCAAATGGCGCAGAAATAGAACTTTTTGATAACCGCATAGAGGTAATGATATTTTTACGTACATTTAACCATTGCTTTTGATCTACTAACTAGGTCATTCGAAAATCTGCTAATTTCCTTGTCCAACATGTGACCCGTTTATTGGATAGGAGTTAGAAATTCAACAAACGTTTCCTATATTAAGTAAAGTTGATGGTCGGCATGAGGGATATGATTACTGTAACAGAGTGATGAAAACCTTCCCCGGCTTACCTCCGACAAATTACATGAAAGTTATAGTGTTCGGTTAGGGTTATGGTTAGGGCTGGTTGCCAAGTGATTGGTAAATGTTTAAATGTTTTATTTTTAGAGTAAATTTAGAGATCTTGCTAAGACGCATTTTATGTTACGGTCTACAGTTAAGTCAATACGCCATGGATGCTCGAACCACAGGAATATATCGTTTCGGTATATCTACAAGATTTCATTACCCGCCTCAGCGAATGAGTTACCTGCGTATGAGGCAGTTCACACCATGTTACGTACTCTATAGGTTTGCTCCTTGCTAATGTATTTACCTTATCGTGCTTATCAATTTAATTTTACAGCATCGATTGAGCAAGCTAACAGACTACTGTACAAAACTTAAAGTTGAACATGCAAGGTTGAGTCGAAAACGCGATTACATGTATCAAGAAGGCATCTAGCATTTTCAAACAACTCTCCGAATTCATCTCCCCAAAGAAAGTTAAAAAATTTAATCTTTTACGTACTTTTAGGGTTGGAACACCTTTTCATCTGGGCTGGGTTTTTTTTAATTTTTATCATAGTTAGTATGGTTTGGGGGTGTAACTGTGCATCAGAAAAATAGAAGATTGCCGTAAATAGTAAATTCGGCGTCAAAGAACATTTACGCAATTACGTTGACAAAAATGCATTTATTTAAATTATATAAAAAGAAATTAAGAAATTAGTAAATTAATATATATTAAACGTATAAATTACAATATTTAATAAAACTAATGAATATCTAATATATATACTGTAATCAATTCTACACCATTTATACCTTCTTTTGTAAAATTTATTCTACCATTTTTCTCTATTTTCCCTTTTCCCAACAATGATTAATAAATAAATTACAAGATTTTTATATATTTTTTATAATATTCGTTATATTTAATCAAGTTTCAAAGTTTGTCTTATATATTTTTTACCAAAAATTACACAAATAATACTTAAAATTGTTAAAAGTATACCGGTCATCAATTCACCGATTTGTGATTCACTTGAAGTTATATTAAATATATTAAAATGAAAATCAGACCACCTACTCAAAAAATTAACAAACAAAAAAAACATGTTAAAACCAATGTGAAATAAAGCCATAAGAATCATTAACATTTAAATAAATAAAATTCAATTTACGTACACGCTTTCTACCCATGTAGTTTTTTCAGGATCAACTATCGTAGTTTCACCTTTTTCATTAAACTCTAATCCAGCACCATATGAATCATGATATCTCGTAAAAGAATTCGTACAGTGTAGGTTTGCACAAATTTCTCCAAACTAAAAGAAGAATATTAAAATTGAATTAAATGATAAAAATGCTGAAATTTATACTTAGGAAAGTTAAACATACCTCACAATCCATGTCATTTTTACATTTCCGATCCGATATTGAATTAGCATTTATTGATCCTAAAACATTATAATGAAAGCGTGGTAAAAGCTGTTGTGAAGCTTGTTGAAATACTCCCGTATAATGAGATATTCTATCATCTTATTTAAAGAGATAAAAAACAAAAAGTTTTAACATTAGAAGCCCAAAATTTTCTAATAAATTTTATGACTCATATTACTTACCTTTACTTTTTCTAAAAGCGTCAAATAAAGAACAAGAAGCATCTACGGTTAAACAGTCAAATAATAATCCAACTAAAGTACAATTAACGGAAATGGGATTATTTGCAGCTGAACTGGTTGGACTCAATAAATTTTGTGCATGTAACCAAACAGCTTGTGATGTTACATTTGCTATTGAACAAATTGAAGAAATAATTGTTGAAACATCCAAATCACTTCCATCATCATATTCACTATTATAATAACTATATAGACAAAAAATAATTAAAAAATCATCAATCGATTATTAATAATATATTTTCCACTCTTAATGTATTTCTTAACTTACTTGCTTAAATTTGCTTGAAAATCGCTTATGACTACAGCTGGTATATTTATATTTTTTTCCAAGAAAGCCATAGAACTACTGGGAGGCAATTTTCTGAATACACCATCCTCGCTAGCATTTCTAACAAATCCTGCTCCTGTTCCTCCAACAGCTGATAACGCTCCTAATCCTTGCATTAATAATTGATTTCCAGCATTGTTCTCGTTATCAACATGTACAAAATACTTAAATTCTTGTATATTTCCCGGTCCCTTACTTATCCCATTAGCTACACTACTTAATTCGAATATAGAATCTATGTTACCAAAATTTATTCTTTTGAAGTCTAAATCTCTAAAACAAGGAAAGCTACATCCACCAAAATTTCCAGTATTGAACCCACATGATGATGTTGGTTTGGTTTTATTTTGAATACAATTAAACGGTTCAAAAATGTTTTTAACAAATCTTTGTGATCCTAAAAATCCCCATGATTCCCCTGCAAACGATGTAAATAATATATGTTTTTGAAAGTTCTTTACTAGTGTTGGCGACTAGACAAAAAAAAAAAAAAAGAATTAATTAGTTAAATTGTGGGTTTGAAATTTTTTTTTTTTTACTAAATTTCTTAAGTTAGCTTACCCTACTTAATGCATCTGCTATAGCTATTAAAGCAATTGAACCAGATATACCATTACTTAACCCAAACGTAATATCTTGAAATAATGATTTACTGTCCATAGCAGCTGATACTATTATAATTGGTTTACCATCATTCTCATTCATATCAATTGATGGTGTTGAATAAACCGAATGTCCTCCAACTGGATTACAAAAATCTTTAAAAGTATTTAAAAAATACATATATATTTTAATAATTATAGTTATAAGTTATAGTTTAAAACACTTTTTTTTTAAAAAAAATGATAATAGCTACTTCTTCTTAAACATGTAGAAGCGTCTACAGCAGCATACATAAGTGCATCAAATTCCACCGCTTTCAAAGGAAATCTTACATAAGATTTTCGTTCATTAAATTGCACTCCCTAAATTGAAATAATGTTAGAAGATAATATATTAATTTCAATAAATATATGGTATAACTTACACTTATAATTCTATTATAACTGTTAATGGATGATTTATCATAAGGATATAATGCAAATATAGGAAAATCATAACTTTCTTGAATAATTCCTAATCCCTACAAAAAGATAAATTTTAAAAATATATATCATGTTGTAAAATAGAATTTCGACCTTTTTTTTGTTATATCACTTACATTTGGATTCCATATATACCTACTTTCATCATTTCTATATAACCCGAATTGACAACTTGGACATTTTTCATCCGGTGATAAAAAAATCGGTCGTTGTATTATAGGAGCGGAGTTTGATGAACTTGGATCAGTACCATTTATTAATGTTAATACACCAGACATCTTTCCAGATGATTCAAGTGATCTTAGGTTTTCACTAAAAATATATATTATACCGAAGGTTATAATTAGTGTTATGAATATATTACAATTTAGTAAGAAAAATCATATTTGTAATTACTTTGTCATTAATTCGTATGGAAGTATTACAACATATTTTCCTTTTCGGTCTGATTTTATAAAATCATTTAATAAATCTTGCGTTTCTGTTAAGATTAATAATCCACTTGTCGGTTTTAAAGCTTTAGGAATAAAAAGTGGGTTACAAATAGGTTTGATCCGAAGAATAATTTAGTGAAATTGAAAATTACGCACATTGACATCCCATTACGCCGGTTGAATTTAATATACGAACGCATGGTACGGAAACTAGTTTCTTATAAAAAACCTTATTAAAATCATTATCCTGTGATAACGCTATTCGTTACAAGAAATTGTACGAAATATATTTAAAATATGTTAGTTTTAATATAAGTTTTTTACTCTAAATAATGATTGTTTCGTTATGGGATACATTACCTAGATGCGTCAATAATGAAATAAAAAGAATTTTTTTTAATAATATATTTATATACATCTTGGAAAATAAAAACAAAAAAAAAAGAATACCGAGTTGTAAAGAAATGAAAAAATCATCACTTATATATCAGAAAATAGAAATGATACACAGGTTGCATTTATGTAACACAAGCATAAATTTGTGGCATACAAATTAACTGTTATTTTACTATTTGTATTATTTGACAATGATCTACAATATAGCATATTACTGTGATTTTGGAAATTTCTAATTTCATAACTTACTTTTACTCTTTCCTCATCAACATCCTAACATTTCCGTTTTTACAAACTCCCCCCCTTTCTTTACTTCAACATTCTTTACCCTTCTATAATTCTCTAGTTTGAGAGTTAACATGTCGAAAGGGTCCCCGCATTATTCAATTAATAGACCAAATATCATTCATTATACATTATGGGCTCTGGTAGGCATAATTTTCTTATATGCTCTCGGTTCAACCTATCTCTGTAAGTATTGATATAAGTATTGATATTAAGAAATATAATATTTAAATTAAAAGACCATACGTTTATACTTTTTTGCTTCATTAAAAATCTATTTCAGATAATGATCCATTTAAATGCAATAGTTTGCTCAACGATGGATCATTTTTAGATTCAACCGAACATAGAAATTGGCAACCATCATCATGTATGATGAAGAAATATGATACGCAAAGTGCAACCTCATGTTTAAAAAATCGACGAATTCTTTTCATAGGAGATTCAACGATTCGTGCATTGTTTTATTCATTAATAAAAAAAATCGAACCTACAATAAATACAACATCACAACCCAAACATTCCGATTTACATTTTACGTTCAACGAGATTACATTTGATTTCCGATGGGATCCTTATTTAAATAGTAATTCGACAGATATTTTATTAGGAAAGAGTCATGAAAGAAGTAGAGGGTTATTTGGTAAAAAACCAAGTATTTTAGTAATGGGTAGTGGATTATGGTATTTAAGACATCGAGGAAGTGGTGGAATTAACGGATGGAAAAAAAATATAGATAAAATATTTGACGTAATCGCATCATCACCAAAAGCTTACTTTTCTATTGCTGATGCAATATTTTTTGCACCGGTAGAATATTTAGTTCATGAAAAATTAAGTCCAACAAGAGCAATTACGATGTCAGATGAAGATATTTATAAAATGAATGAATATTTAAAAGTTAAGCAAAAAGAAAAAGATTTATTAGATGTCCCATTCGTATTTAATAAAATTATTGAAGAAGCAAGAGAAGAAACGGAAGACGGATTGCATTATTCGGATGAGATTATAAATATTCAAGCGGATATCCTACTTAATTATAGATGTAATGATTTATTACCTAAAAAAGCTCCAATGTCTAATACATGCTGTAATAGATATCCACAAATGAAATGGGCGCAATTTAGCATTTTTGTAGTCTTTCTTGTATTAATACCAATTGGTGTTTATTATAAAATATTTGAATATCGATCTAATAGATTATTGGAAAGAATAATTCCATCAGAATCTATATTATTCTCATTACTTACATTTGGGTTAGCAGTTATATATATGTATTGGTCAGATCGTACTTCTCTTTTCTCTAAATCTCATAAACAGTATGATGTCTATCACTTCACATTACTCACCATTCTTTACTTAGTCGGTGGAATATTTTCATTAAAAACTAAAGATAAGGATCAACCATTCCTTAATCGTGATCAAACGGACGAATGGAAAGGATGGATGCAAATAGCAGTACTTGTATATCATTATATAGGAGCATCAAGAGTATCCGGAATTTACAATTCAATTAGAATTTTAGTGGCATCTTATTTATTCATGACAGGATATGGACATTTCATTTTTTTCTATAAAAAAGCGGATTTTGGACTTAATCGTATTGTTAACGTAGTAGTTAGATTGAACTTATTGACCATAGTATTAACATACGTTATGGATACTGATTATCTCTCTTATTATTTCACCCCATTGACAACATTTTGGTTCTTTGTTATTTATATAACGATGTATATTAGATCATCACGCAACAATTCGATGATATTCTTATTAAGTAAGATGGCACTTTCATGTACAATTGTGTATTGGATTATACTTAAACCAGGAATATTAGAGAACATATTTTCATTTCTAGAAATCATTGCAAATATTAATTGGAATGTAAAAGAGTGGAGATTTCGGATACAATTAGATATATTTATTGTATATATTGGAATGTTAGTTGGACTGATACTAATTAAATTTCAAGAATATAAAATAACTGAAAAGAAATATTGGACAACAATTAAACGATATTCTATAATTATTTCCGCTATTGTGATGATTTGGTTCCTTCATTTTGAAATAACCAGAGAAAATAAGTTTAAATATAATGAATATCATCCTTATATTTCATTCTTGCCTATTATTTCTTTTATCATATTAAGAAATAGTACACAATATTTAAGAAATACCACTAGTGGATTATTCACTTTTATTGGAAAATGTTCATTAGAAACTTTTATTGGACAATTTCATATGTTGCTTGCTGCTGATACCAAAGGGTTACTTGTATTAGTTGGTGATGGACAATGGGGATTTTGGTGGTGGATTAACTTATTTGTGGCCTCTTTTATTTTCATTTACATTTGTTATTACTTGGCCAAATCCACGAGTGAATTAACTAATTGGATTTGTCGTTCAATAATAATAACGACTACAAATATAAAAGGAAGTGATAATTCTCCCGATCCTAATGTTATACAAGTAGTAGATGATGATGATAATGAAAAATTTGAAAATGATAATAATTCACTCAATTCCATAATTAATCTTTGTGAAAATTTATTGAATAATTTGAAAATTAGAATAACTTTATTAATAATAATTATGTGGATTGTTAATTTACATTATTATAAATTATAATAGCCCTCACCAAAATTATAATATTAGTAATATTAATTTAAATTATAAGTGTCTTATGATATTATTCTATATTAGGTCTTTTTTTTTAAAAAAAAATAAAAAAATGAGGAAAGAATAATTTTTTATATACGTACTTTTTTTCAATCTCTTTCATAATAAAAATCACATTTTAATAAAAATTTTAATTTAAACATATAGAATATATATGTGTGTGTGTTGTGTATATATACTAATAAAAAATTATTATGCAAAAAGTACGTAAAACACATTCAAAAATACAGCAGCTATACTCATTTTAATTCCAATTCCTTCCACAATCAATGAATTACCATTTCCTTCGTAATATGAATCTGAACCTGAATCTGTTGGATTTGGAGCCGGCGCAACTGTTTTAATCACCTCAACCGTTGTTGAAGGCACTTCCGTAGCTTGAGGAGCAGGAAGAGTAGGAGTAACAGCTGGTAAAAAGGATGTAGATAAAATCGTTACAGTAACTGTTGGGGTCGATGCAGTTGATATAGGTGGTGCAGGTGGTGCAGGTTGTGGAGGTGGTGGAGGTGGTGGAGGTGGTGTAGGTGTTGTAGGTTGTGGAGGTGGTACCGAAGTAGTAGTAGTAGTAGTTATAGGTATAGGTGGTGATATAGGCGGAAAAATTGCCCTTTTGAAAAGTCCTCTTTCTGAAGATTTTGCTGTAGTAACAACTAACAGCATTATTAATGAGAATAGAAATGTTGACACAGATTTCATGTTTAATTGATTATCTTTTTAAGAATTTTTGGTTTTTTTTTTTTTTCTTTTAAACAAGTTGTTAAGTTTGTTCATTACTGCTCTTTTTATATTTAGAAAAAACTATACTTAGAAGCAGATCTAAACTATTTATTAATTTTTTTAATTTTTCTTTAATTTCCATAAAAATTTCTTAGTAAAAAGAAAATAAAAAACGATTGGTTAACTCCTTTTTGAACTTTTCTTATTATCACGCGTAAATATCGCGTTTTAAATATCATTTACCCCGGAATTGTCCATGTTTCATAATTTATGATATATCATGTCATATTATAATTTTTATTTTTATAAAAATAATACCTGAATTAAAAAGAGATTTACAATTATATTCATAAAAAAGCAAAATGTAATCAGATCTTGTATAAAATCCTAAATTGGAACGTTTTCCGAAAGTTCGAATATAAAAATAATTACCGGTTCATCTTTTGATCATCGCATGTCATGCATGATGCATGATGCAGTATTACAGTATTCATTTTTTTTACGTTGGTTACGTCTCCCTTTTGAAATTTTTTTGGTTAGTGTGTTATGTCGCAGTCAAAAAATTTGTAATCTTGTAATGAAATAATATCTGTACACATTATTCATTGTTTATTTTAATTTAATTTGTGGCGATATTTCTATATAAAGTAATTGAATCCTATATAAAGTTAATACAAAAAGATTTCCGATAAAGTTCACAATACTACAAACCGCAGCTGCAACAATTTAGTTTATGATTTTCTAAATTTGGTTTTTGGTCTATTGAAATCAAAAAACTCGTAAATTTTACTGTTTGTACTGCGCATAATCAAAGGTAACTCCGAAATTGCTATTATTAGTTGAAAATTTTTCCGCAGTTAAATTATTTACTTTCTCACGTTTTTGTCATTATTATATAAAGGTCAACTTCCATACATACATAATACATAAATTTCTTTCTTTTTTTTCTTTTTTAAAAAAAAAAAGGAAAAAAATAATTTTAAAATGGATACTCAACAATCAGAAGTTAAATTTTATGATTTTTCTGATAATAAAAGTATCGTGTCTCTTAAAATACCTGATGATGTGATTACGAAATGGTTTGAAGGGAAGAGACGTGAACTCAAACTATATATCATCCTTGATATTTCAGGTAAAGATTTTTTCATTTCTCGATAATTTTCTAATTTCATTAAATTTCATTCGTTATTTTGCCCGTTAATTAATCCGATTATTTCATTATCATGAATTTTTTATATATAGGATCTATGGCTGGTTCCGGATTGACCCAGGCCAAAGCATCTATCCTCAAGTTAATGGAAGGTTTATTCGAAAGTTATGTGCTTGCTGAAAAGGATATTACATGCTTTTTCTTTCAAACAACTTGTGAAGTTAAAAAATTTGCCGATGATCCAAATCTATTATGGAGTAATGGTTCTATCAAAAAATATTTTGATAGTATAAACTCTTATGGAGGTAATTATTAATACCTTTTTATAATATAATATTATTTAATTTATTAATAAATATTTTTTTTTATTTATTTCTTTTTTAATTTAGGAACTGATTTTAATCCCGTATTTAAAAGTATTATTAATGAAGTAAAGGGTATTGATTCAGATTTAGCAATAATCTTCTTTACTGATGGGCAAGGTGGATATAGTGACCCTGTCAAATCACAACTTGAAACCGCGTTAGCTCAAACCGGATTCTCTACAGAAATTCACTCAATTGGGTTTACCGGAGGTCATGATGCCAGTAAATAAATATTATCATAACTTTTTTTTTTTATTTATTTATTTAATTTAATTAATTCCTTTGACATTATTATATTTGTGTAATAGAACTTCTTTCATGGTTGACAAAACTTGGTACAAAACAAGGAAACTTTCAGTATGTACAATCTTCGGGAGATATTCAATCAACAATGAACACCACGTTAGAATTATTGGAATTAAGTGACCGCACTTTATATGTAAAAATAAGTGATGATGACGAATTCTTACCTACTGGATTTGACGTTCATGGTCGTGGAAAGTTGGTTCTCACTGGTGAGAACGCCAATATTAAAGGTCGAAAATTTTCAATTTTCAAAGATAAAGAAAGTGGAGAAAATTTTGATATTGAAACTGACCCAATTCAAGTTCAACCCGACGATCCTTTGGCTACATTGTTAACGGTTCCATATATCCAATTTGAAATTACACGTCTCACAAATGAAATAATTAATAGTGATAAGAATGATGAAAGTCGACGCCAACGTTTTAATGAAATTTCACAGGAAGCAAATGATTTTGATGAAAAATTAAATGCTATTTTACAAAGTGCTTTCAAATCCAAATCAATTACGCGAAGAGAACTTATTCAACAATGTATGGATGTAAAAGGTACCATTCTTCAATTTAAAGATATATTGTCAGAGTAAGTCTTTCAGTGTTCTTTTTTTTCTTTTTTTTTTGAAAAAAAAAACGAATAAATATTGTTTTGAGACTAAAATTAAATATGTAAAATATAGAGCATTAAAAGGATCTCTGACAAACCAAAAGATTGCAGACTTTAATAATTTGGCGTATAAAAACATAACAAAACAACGATTAAAGAAAAAACTCGATGATCGTGCCATTAAGAACATTGAAAAAATGGAAGAAGTTGAAAAGAAAATTGAAGAAATTGTTAGTAAAATAGACTTTGCTGAATTAGAGAATCAAGAATCAGAGGATAATTTGCAAACCTATACATGCACGATTTCGACAGGTAATATTAATAACCAGTGGTTTTACTTTATAATTTGTTATCTAAGAAGTTTTTTTTTTCAACAAAAATAGATAATTACATTGAAGCCATGAAAGAGGGCGAGTGTATGTGCTTAACTCTTGACGTTGGGCGTTCTGAAGCTGCTATAGCGGATCCATCTCAAATCTCAATCAAAAAAATAAACCAAACATTAATGAGTTCAGGAGCTTTCTTAAATTCGGTCACTTTCGCCTTGAATGATAAATCCAGTGTTGAATCAGTTCATGGTGGATTCCAAAGAGAATCAACTTCTGCTAGTATTTTTAAAGGGTTAGCTCGCGAAAACATAACAGGTTTGCATTTGTCTAATTTTTACTTGGTTAATGTTAACAAATACCTCAATAGATTGATTGTTTATTTTTATAATAGGAATTCTTCCATTATACATTAATGAAAAACATTGGTCAATAGCTCGTGAAAAAATTAAGGTAATGATTATATAATTTAATAATAATAAAATTTTATTTTCAAATCTAGGTATTAACTCCCTATTTTTTTTTTCAAATAACAATAATAATGATAATTATAATAGCCTATAATGGGATATTTGGTTACTCTTGATATATTCGGTTATGCTTATAGTCAAATCTCCACTGTTCCTTATTTGGTATTGTCTAGAGCACTTGGCGACACATCATCGGAGTTTAAGAGACGTCAGGCAAAATGGATCTTGGAAACGTGTGACGCGATTTACAAACAATCCAGCGCCCTTCGTGAGGATAATAAGAAACTCTTCAAAAATTACATAGAGAATCCAGCAAATCGTACAATTGAACATGTTCCGAATAATTTAGTATTTCTTGGTCATTTATTGTGTGCTTTAAGATGTGGAGATGTTAGTACACAAGATATACAAAGATGGTTACAAGGAGATCTATTAAGATCTTTGATCGAAGAAAACATTCGTAGAAGGTTAAACAAATGGCAAGATATCGAAGAAAGCATGGAAGATATCGCCAAGGTTTTAGGTGTTAATCAAAAGGTTTATATAAATGAACCCGTTGAGGAATTTGAAAAAAATTATACTGAATATTTTAAGGCTTTAGCATCAGATAATAATACAAACATTCATTACACGGCTGCATTTGAAAAAGCTCTTTCTGATTCAGGTATCAAAGTTGAAACAGTTGAAGCTAATAAGGAAGAACCAACGGATAAAGATATGAAAGATGTGCTTGAATTACCGACGGTCAAACAAACATTTTATGATTCTAATACGTATCAAATTTCAGATTATGCGTTAACTATAATCGCCAAAATTAAAAAGGCTGTCAATTTATTCGTAGAGATTATTTTGCGATATAACAAAATTTTAGAATCTACACTTGCAAATCCAAATGTATCATTGGATAATTCAGAATTTATATTCATAGAAGGACAAACGCCCCTTGCCGATGCTTTCTTTGATAAATATAGCTCTAAAGTTATCCTAGCAACTTTCTTACAGTCATTCTTACATCGACAAAATTCAGTTAGGCGTGAATCCGTTGAAGCTGGTCCACCCAAATATTATGAACCGTTCTCAGAAGATACTGCAGATAAACTGCTTTCTGCTCAATTTGATGAATATGTTTCTAGTAATTTGAAAAGGAAAACCAATGATATAATCAGCACTTTTACGCAAGGAAAAAATAGTGCTATTAGTCTTAAATTCTGGCAGGTTGATAAAATTGAGGAAGCAGCTGGTCTTTTGTTAGTGGATGTAAAATTTAGAGGGTCTAGTATATTTGGACAAATACTTAAAGTATTGCAAAAACCAGGTATGTCTTTAGCCAAAGAAAAAATCGAAATGGTAATTTCAGGAAAATGCCAAGGCGTTACTTTGTTTGTAGATAAACCAACGAACCCAGATGATCCTGGTAATTTATTTATTTAGAATGATGCTTTTTTGTTTTTATCAATTAATTTTATGAAATTAATAAATATATTATCATTTTTGTAGAAAAACTCGCAAGATTTGTTGACAATGAACATTGGTTCCCGAATCGACGAAAAGTATACCGAATGTTGAAAGCGAACAGATCAGTTATTCCAGAAATTGATTACTGGATTCGAGTGATGCCTCCATTTAAAGAATATATTGAACATCAATTTGATGAAGAATATCTTAATGCAAGGAGATTAGAAAGAATTGAAAAAAGAAAGAATCTACCAGCTGGTCAACGTAATAAGAGGAAATAAGTAATCTAATAGTAATATATTGAGATTCTAAAAGTTAAAGTAGCTAGCATCTTAGAAGTGCAAAATTATATGTAACAATAAAAACAAAAAAAAAAACTCATTTATATATAAATAAGTAAAAATTCTGTAATTGCAAAAAAAAAAAAATTATCTTAAATTTGTACTATATATACTGTACGTATAATAATAATATTATTTTATATAAATAATAAAAGCATTGGTGCAATTATTATTTTACAAATATGAATGAAAATTTTTTTTTTCAAAAATAGTAAAATCTCTTGCATTAAAAAAGATACGTGGTCCACTAATTAATTAAAATATATAAATAACTATAGTCTATTTTAAACCTTTCCCTGCCTTGACAACTATAAACACTAGTAATTATTCAATCCTTAAAGGAAAGTATTAGTAGATTATTACTTCTACATAAACATCCAACAGTACATATACCTCCCAAACCCATTAAATAGAAAGAGATCCATTAACTCGATAGGAGAAATAATCTTTCAAATTCTTTTTCAAACTTTTCATCATTATTAATTATAATTTTACTATCATCATCAAAATGATGATTAATTCCTTCAAATAAAATATCATTCAATAATGGATGTAATTGAATTTTATCTTCTACTAATTCATTTATTAATGATTTTATTTCTTAAATGATGATAAAAATTTTTGGTTAATTTTTTAAAATTTGATTTAATAATATAGAAGTGATAAAAATCTTTTACATACCTTTTATGATTACTTGTTTGTTTGATGCTATCTCCATCATTACTAACACTGTAATAATTACTCTGTAAACTACAATAAATATTGTAAGACGTGAAGTGAATCCCAAAATTCCATTATTTTGGTTCTAATAAAAAATTACAATAACGTTTAATTAAATTAGTTCAAAAATAAAATTCATAATAAATTAGTTTAATTTACTTGCCTTTACTTCATTATCTTTTAATAATACGCAAATTTTCTGTAATTGTTCAACAGCAAACATTGGAACATCACGTTTAAAAGCATCAGGAAAATCCAAAACATTTCCTTCCTTATTAAAGGCAAATTTTAGATGTTTATATGCTAATTGAATATCGATCAAATCTTCTTTATAGATGTTTGGATTCTCAACAACAAATAAAATTCTTGTCGGATTTGTTTCAGCATTAATTACTTCATCTGCAAAATATTATTATTAATACATTTAAATATGTACATTATAAATGATAAAAGAAATTAAAAAATTGTTATTTAAATTACCAGGTTTATCACTACCAGTAATTGTTTGAAGTAATGATACATATAAATAAAGTGACTTTGAATACGACTTTGTCATATATTCGAAACATATTTCACGGGCACGATCACAATCTACTGGTGCCTATATTAATCAAAAAAATATGATCGATTATTGTATATTCATATTTAGTTGTTTATTTAATAATAATTGCCTCTAATCCGCTTGCTTCTGATATCATCAAAGCTGCACTATGACGCAAATCTATATCATCATCCTAAAAAACCAAAAATCAGTATCAAATAATTTATCATTATTTACTCGAATTATTACCTGTGCAAGTCGAACTAAAACTAAATATAGTGTTATAATTTGTTGAGTATCTTCATTTTTAAAAAGATTAGGTTCCTTGAATAAATATATACTAAATAACTTCAAAGATGTTGTTGTAGCTTCACGTAATGTCAGAGTCTATTAATAGAATTGTTAATAAATAAACATTATACGCAAATTATGATATTTAATAATATTACTTACAACTTCTGGTTTGGTATTCTTTTCTATATATTTGCACCATTGATTAAGACTTTCTGATTTAAAGTTTCCAGGAAGTGAATCATCTTGCCAAATCTGTTAATAAAAAGTAATATTAGAATTATTTTCAACATAAAGGTCTTTTCTTTTATGATAAATACTTGTGACAATAAAGATCCGAGAAGTGGTAAAATAGCTTCGGTTTTGGTTGAACTTTCTACATATTCCATATAATTAAGCAATTTTTTCCAGAACTCCTCTAACCCAAAATCCAAAGAATTATTAGAAATTAATTTTGGAAATGGATTTTCTGAATCAATCAAAGTAAGTAATTCAACCGCTCGTTGAAAACAATTTTGATAAGGTTCCTCTTGAAATATCATTTTAATTATCTTACATTGAAGCATTAGTTTGTCAATGCTATAATTAAAATAATAATTAGGAAAAACTTTAATTGTTTTGTTTACATGTTCCGAATATAAGTACAACATAATACTACACTTACCAAATTTCCCTGTAATTACTTGAATTAAAAAAAGCTATAAGCATTTCTAAGCCGACGAGCCTCACTTCATAGTCTGAATCGCTTAAAATATCAATAATTATTGACGAGTATTCAGAATTATCTTGACTAGTAAGAGACTTAATTATAATTCTTGTCATTTGTTGACGTACAAGATAATAACCAACTTCATATATATCTTGATTTTTATTGATGGATCTCATATCGGAAAGTGACATATCGGAAAGTGACATATCAAATATGAGCTGTCTTAGTTCAAGAAAATTATCTTTCATTAATACTATTAATTCTATTTTATAATGGCAAAAGTTAATATAATCGTTTTAGTAATTTTACTTAATGAATCAACATTCTAATTACCTAGACGTTTTTCCTCATTTTGCTCAATAAATATCCAATTCCCATCAATTACAAATTCATATAATATATCCAAATATAAATATCTTGTAATATTACAAGAATTATTTTTAAATGCAAAATAAATCTTCGACTTGAAGATAGGAGCCATGTTAACTAAAAAATCTGAAAACTTCTTAAATCAGACACATTAAAAGTTAAATTTGAATAATAGCATAGTAACACGTAAATTACCTTTCATTATATCAAAATTAGCAACGTTGCTTCTTAAGTGTCCACGTAATAAATATTGAACTTGAACTAATCTTCCATGCAATTCATTTTGATTAGACATAACACTCTCATTTATTAACTTAGAACAAGTTAAAATGAGATCATTTGATGGAATTAATGGAACAATTGCTCTTGCCGCAATTTCCCTTGTCTAAAGATATAATGAAATGTTTAAAATGTTTTATTGGTTTTATAAATTTGTCTCAAAACAATAAGTATAAATACCTTGTGAATGGGTGAAGAAGAACAAGATAAAACCAGTGATACAAATGGATTCATAGTCAGTACAGAACTAGAACCATCCATCAAAGAAGGGTGAAGCCTTGATAAAAGAGTAAGGATAGGATAAAGACCCGGGTGAACTGTAGATTTAAATACCTATTAAGATATTAATATATAACATAAACTTAAATTTGTAAAGAAAGTACAATATCGATTAATTACTTTGGTTGATTTAATCAATTGATCCACGGCAATTTTTAGTTCATCCAACAAAAATGGATAAAGTTGAGGAAACCTTGAAAAGAATTCTCTTCTGGTTAATTTATTAATTGAATGATATTCATCTTTTGTTTTTCTTACACCAAATGTCCTTTGTAATAAAGTAGAAAACAGCATGACTGAGCAATTCCTGACAGCCCAACTGGAATTGTATTTTATATTTAGGTCTAATTAAATATTAATCAATAAAGAAATTCGCAGTCATATAACAAAACCTTGGTGAAGAGAATCCTTTGATTGCTAATATAAATCCATCAGAAACATATGGTAGAACATCAGTTCCAAGTTTAGCATCCATAAAAATTGATCTCAATATATTAAAAGCATGGACCTGATGTGAGTCAATGGTTTGATCAAAATCGTCTGAAGGAGCTTGTGATCCTATCTCAATAAGAGTTTTTATTGTCCAAGGAAGCAGAACTTTACAGTTGCTAGGTTCGCCACTGATAATAGCTAAAATACATAATGGAAGTCCAGCGCTTCTACGTGTAATTGAAACTGAATTGGCCATAATGTTATTAATGTTATCCTAATATGTGGATTTATATCAAAGGGGGTTACTAATGTTTATACATTCATTACTTTAACCATTTTTAATTTACCTCTAACCACATTTTAGGCAACTCTACAAATTTAACTTGTGATGAACTTAAAAGTCGAGAACAGACAGCCACGTAACCAGGATATACAGCAGAAAATGCTCCACGATGACGTATCGAAGTCAAAAGTGTCCGAAACAGATCACCACCTTTACGTATTTTCTCGTAATCAAGTATAGAAAACTATACAAAAATTGAAGCTAGTTAATGAAATGCATAAAATAATATCACAATTATGTGGCATTGTTTGAATGCGGATTACATACATTGTTTTCCAAACTAACAGATATTGGGGCTCTTGATAAAATTATGGCAAGAAGAGAACTATAAAATTTTTCAATATTAATATTATATGACATAAACACGAAAAAAATAAACAATTACTTACCTTGCCTCTTTCACAGCTCTCCAACAACAACTAAGAATGACTTGGTGTTTCGGACCTCCTTCCTCTCTGTCAGGGTCATCATCCAAGTTTAATACTAATTCATCAATCATTTCTTCCATTTCTTGAAATGATGCCGGTACATTTCCTTCTGGAGAAGGATTTGATAGAACTTCTAAAACTATCTGGCAAACCTTGTTAATCAGACTTATAGCATGATTGTGAGTATCTCGCCATTCTTCAAGATTATTTTTTACTTCTAAAGAATTATAATCCAATTCCTTAAAGATGTATTGTAATGCTAATAAAGTTCCATGCATCGGAAACTTTTGTGAAGCAAGCAATAAATTCTCAGAAGCGATGTTAATTTGCTTCTTTAATAGAGAAAAAAGTTTTCTTGTGAAATTAACTGTAAAAATATAAATTAATTATTTTAAGGTCTAGTTGATTAACAAATTAATAAAATAATAGATTATAATTCTTACTCGAAGGAATATCAACTTTTTTATAATCTTCCAATCGTTCGCTTTGCTTAATTTCAACATCAAGATCAAGGTTTAAATTCAAGACATATTTGGAGAAAATTAATCGAAAAATCATTGCACCACTATCACTTTCACCAGCTCTTGTACTTGTCATAGATTGTAATGCCCAAAACAAAATTTTCTGAACATTATCTTTTGACTCTATACCTGGTAATGGTGAAGGAAACTCCTGAAGAATTTCATAAGCTAATGTACGATTCTCATCAAAAGGATTCATAAGACAATGCAAGATTAATTTAGTATTCCTTGCTGATGCAAGTGATAATTGAAATGGAAACTCGGGAGTCCTGCAATGTTGAGCTACAAATCCTTCAGGCAATGGGGTATTTTCGATGCCAAATGTTTTAATTAATATAACGAATGTCTTAAGCGCGCTTGAAACTCTTTGAAATGATGCCCCAGGGTAAAGCGAAGCTGTCAATAATTCTATAAGCCAATTCAAAAAACTCCGAGTATTATCAATCTTTTGTTTTATTTCTGAATGTGCATCTACTGTTCTCGAATCCTTATGGCTCTCCACATATTTCATGTGAGATTGATAATTTTTCCATTGATTATATAAATTGCCTCTAAGTTTTGCGAAGAATTTGTTCAAGTGACCAAATAGTTTTTGTCTAAATTCTGGTGATGTTGAATTCAGGTTTAATTGGAAAAAGGATTTAAGCAGTGCAAGCTCAGTTGATGTGATTTCACTCGTTAATTTTCTTGATTCACATATTAAACCAAGCACATCAATTCGAAGATTTAAATCCAAATGGTAAATTGCGTCACGAAGAAGTTGCAATCGAATATTCTTACGATTCGTATCAATCGAATCTAAAGAATATAAATTTAATAACATAATCAAGAGAAAATTTTAAACTAATAAAATTTATGTACCTTTCTTACTTTCGATAAACATGTTTCCGTCAACAAAATCCAGTGATCTACCCACTTTTAAGACCATTATTAGTGCGTTTAATCTATATCGTTCATTATTTATAAATTCGTTCCCATGCTTATTATTTTGCAGAATATCAATAATTCTCCAAAATGATGATGAGTTTGCTTTAAACAATGGTTGAAGAATGAATGCACCAATATTTTTGCGAAGAATATCGTCACTTGAGGAAAGACCTTGACAGATGGGTGTCAACCATAGATCAATCCATTCGTTTACTATTTCCTCACGTTTTTCATCCTTTTTAATAGTAATATCTCGGAACTCGGAAGAAAATAATTCTTCTAGGTGTAATTCAAGAAAAGTTACCATCATCGCGGAAGCTCGTGGTGCGATAACTAGATTATGCAATACTTCCAATGTCTTGGAAACAAACTCTGGTTGAATTGATAAGATTTTAACCGTTCCAACTCTAGGTAATAACAACAATAGTAAAGAATATTTCACTTTGCGATATTGATCCATTATTAATAATTGGTTGAGTAAATTTACAAGATAATCATTGTAAAATTCTGCAGATTGCTCAAGCTGGCTCTTTAGGCTTATAATATCTAGTAATTTCTCAAATATTGTCTTCACCTATTAACAATAAAAGCTATATTACAATTTTATTGAAAAAAAAATAATTGAAAATCTGTAATTACCTTAAACTGAATAGCATCTACAGGATCTTCCCAATTGTCCAAAACATATGACATCAATTTTTCTAAAACTTCCGAATTAAGTATCGAATTATTATTGTCATAAATAAGTTTACTAGTCTCATCATTTCTTAAAGTATTTTCTGTTTCCTGAAGCCATAATCCCATAGTTTCAAATGCCAAAACTTTTGTTTGTGAATTCAGAGCATTATCACAAAAATTTGCTATGCTTAGGAATAATATATGGTGAAGAGTTTTTGGATTTGAATCATTTGATCTAAATAAAAAAAAAATAAAGTCAAAGTCGTGATACATGATATATATTTCCTTATTTATAAAAAAAAAGAGTACACCAAAGAAACCTTAATATTGAGATTTTAAACTGAAAATTCCCAGATATAGGGAAAATTAAAACTTTTCTATCCAAATTTGATAATAAACCGCGACAAATTGGTAACATTAGGGGGTCACCACCATTCCATTCAGTTTCCTTGAATAAGATAGCTGGTATTTTAACACCCAAATGATCCATAAAATCCGAATCATGTTGGTTTTCTTCATTATTGAAAGAAGCAAAAAACATGACCATGACTTGTTCACTGACAAATTGTGATGAGCCCAATAAATTCAAAGTTGCTGCCATAGTCATTCCAGCCAACTGTCTTACATCCTTAATATAATTATTATCAGAGCAAATTACCAAACATTCATTAAGCAAATCGGGAACCAATTTATTAACAACTTCCTCTTTGTCATTGTTGATATTGTAATCACTAGCAAAAACATTCCAAATAGATTCAAATTGAGGCCTCAAATTTTGATCAAATCTAGCGAGCAAAGCTAATAAAGTTTTAATCACGTGTTGCGCATCATGCATGTGCTTAGCGAGCGATAATGGATCTGGTGATGATTTCGTCTTTTGTTCATCTTCCCTGTTAACATTTTGAATAATTAATGATAAACATTCGTTAAAAAATTGAAGAGTTTCGAATAACTTTTTTTCTACGGTTGAAAATCCTAATGGAAAATCTAAAGTGATGTAGATTGACATGCCTTTTTGACTGAATAAATGAGTGGTATAATTATCGAGAGTGATATAACGAGAATATTCTTGTTCGAACTCCTTAATCATTTTATTTTCTTTATTATTTGATTGATCCTGAATTGAGGGATTACAAAATGAATTTCTATTTGATATCATATAACATGAATCAAGTATAGGGATACAAATTCGGTTTGTTAAAGTTGTTATTGAAGAAAAATATATTCCTGATATTATAGGCTCAAGGATTGACTCAATTTGATTTATAAAGTGTGATGATAATGAAGATTGTTGTCCAGAATTACTTTTTTTTGATGGTAAAGCTTTTCCTAATTCAAAATAAATGATTTAGTGAAGATTAAATTTAATAATTTTTCAAAATAATACTCACCTACGGATTTTATATATTGACTTTGCTTTTCCCATGTAGCTTCTTTATCGTATAATAAATCTTTAACCTTTTGAATACTTTCATGTAATTCTTCTGAAGGATGATCAGAAAGATAGCGTTGTAAGATATTAACCCATGATTGATCAATAGCTATTGGTGTTTTAGGAGCTCTTTTACTTTTATCTAAAAAAGCCATTATTAATTTATTAAAATCTTGTACTTTTTTTCTTATCTAAAACCCGTCGAGATTTTGTATCACATGAATCGTGACACAAGGTGTTTGATTTACTGATCTAGAAGTAAATAATTTATTATATACTTGCTAGATTAGTAAATAACTAAATACTTATCTACCCAAATAAATCAAATAGGTGAATTGATTAATTTCTGAAAAAATAAAATATTTTGATTAAATACCTCTTTATCATTTATTAGATTTTACTACATTAATGCAATTTTTAAAAATTCTTAATAAATTCTTTCTTTTGCTTCAAAAAATAATTTTTACTTAATATTTTTTTGCATGTTCAATAAATATGTTATTTATTAGAAAAATTACAGAACAATAATTAATAAGTAGTTTATTTTTAAACCACATAATAAAATAATACCAATGTATTAAATAAATAATCTACAAAGAATAAATCATTTGGCTATATAACACATGTATTTATTTAATAATTATTTCTTCCAAAGGTTGTTAAATCATCATCAGGTAAAAATGAATCTTTTAAATGATGATTACGATTTCTTGCATCATTCATATTCATAACTCTTCTAATTTCTTGGCAATTATGACAATTACATTGTTCATTAACTATAGACTGACTGGAAGATTCTGAATTAATTTCTTTTGAACATTCGATTTGGTCAAGATACTATAGAAGAAAAAAAATTGTTAGATTAATAATAGATAAATAAATATATATACATATTTTTAAAACAAATCTTACTATATCATCCTTGAAGCTAGTAGATCTTGGTATTACGGTAATATTGTCATTATTTCTCGAATTATTAATGCCTCCAAATTTTGATTTTACTTCATTTACATAACCTTGCTTTGGTTTCGGTAAATCATGCGTTGAGCGTGTTGACTAAAAAAAAAAGGGGGTTATTCTTTTTTTATTTAATTATGATGAGGCTTAAAAGATATCCTTACCGATATTCTTTCGTTTGCATTCAATGATGATAATAAACGATCACGTATATCTGCAACTGAAAGTCTATTAGGTAAAGGATATTCTGTGTATGCTCGCCTAGGATTAATGTTATATTGCCTCTGTTGTTTTGTAGAATGAGTTGGTGGATATGTCACATAAGATTCATCTCGCATGCCTTTATTCTCAGGTTCCTTACATACTGCAACATGTTTTTCTACATCATTTTGAAGTGAATCTGAATGTTGATGAAGAATCATCTCTTTATTATTATTTGTTATCTGATCATGGCCACAATTAGACTTTAGCTGACAGTTTTGTGGTATTGGCCTTATAGGAAGATCGATAGGAAAAGAATTTACAAGTTTTGCTGTTTCAAAACTTGATAAACTTGATGTAGGCCGAATTTCTTTTTCGTTCACTATTCTTTTATCATCAATATCATGAGATTCATCATTATTATTAACTCCATTTTCAGGATTATTTTCAATAAATGATAAACGAAACGTATTTTTTACTGGAAAACTATTTATTTCATCTTCATTCTTTAATTGGTCTTTTTTTGATGACCATCTATCATTTTTAGTAATATCTCGTGATCTATCATAAATTGGTGGTGGTGTTAATGAAACTATATTATTTTCTTCAAGTTTTGTAGAACTTTCTTTTTCATCATTATTAATGGAACTTCCTTGATTATCAATCATCTTTATTGTTTTAATTTGCTTCGTTTCTTCCAAATCCGTCATTTCTGTTATTTTTTTGCTGCCATCATCTCTAAAAAATGGATTGTCACCATCGTGAATACCTATTGATAAACTAGAAAGTAAATTTGGTGTCAATGGCTTATTTTTTGTTGAAGATGGCTTTTCTTTTGAATTGGGGACATTTGTTGATGAAATTGGAGGATTAATTACGGTAGTTGCAGTAACAATCGGAGGCACAGAAGGAATGGTCGATCTATTTTTTGTGTTTTTACTAACATTAGTTACAACAGTAGTAGTGGTGGTTTCTACAGATATTGAAAAATCATGATCTTCTGAAGGTTTTTCTGAAATTAACGTAATTGGAATTTGAGGTGATAAATTTTCTTCTATCTTTTCACATTCTTCTGTTAATGGTTCAGGTTCTTGTAATTTATTATTCATAACAGCTTTTTGCAATTCTGAAATTGAAGCTATAGACTGTGATATTTTATTTGGAGATTTTCGTGGTTGTTTTTCGGAAGATACTAATTCATCAATACTAATATCACTTTCAGTCATAGTTTGCATTTCTAAAAAGCTATCAAGATTTAACTGTGAAGGAATACATGTGTCTTGCCCAGCAAAGGATGCCCATTCTTTTACTTTTGTAATACTTGGTCCGCATTTCTTTAATGAATCATTAAATGAAGCGTATTGACCTTCAATAAATCTACAAACGACTTGTGATATTACAGAATGAGTATGTTTTTCTCTTTTCATTACTTCTTCAGCGTATTCTATTCGTGCACGTGCAATATCTGAACCAATGGAAGTCAATGAAGCAATATATTTCTTTTTGATATGTCAAAACAGGAAGACTATATTTAGAAATCAGAAAATCTTTGAACCTAAAACATATTGAATAGACTTACATCGTGAGATTCTAAAGCGTATTTATTTTCTTTTTTACTCTTCTTTTCATGATCTTTACTAATTTTCTTTATTTGCTTGTCTAAATCTCCGACATAATCGTTATGAGCTTTTTCATCTTTCTACAATAAATGAAATTATCATTTTATTATTATTGTTGTTTTTGATGATATTGTTGTTGTTGTCATTGTTAGCATTTGTTGTAAAATTTGAAATTTACTTACTTCAACTTTTTTAGAATACCTATCCCAGAATTTTTGTAATGTTTCAAACTCTTTTTGTACAGCCTTGTTCTAATTGAACGTATATATATCAGATATATATAAACTTATTAATTTCTCTTTTTATAGAATATAGTAAACATTGTTTAAAAAAAATACGACTTTACCAATTTAACTTGAATTTCCGCGTGATGTTCATAAAATTGCGATGCAAACTGAATGCATTGAACTTTTAAAAAAAAGGAAAATAAGTGTATATATAATATATATTTATTTATTTAATATTAATATATCAAATTATAAAATTGTTATTTATGAAAAACATACCATAAGATTTATCAATTCCCCTACAATTACTATAATCTTTTAAACATTTACTAAAATTTTTAGAGATTTTACTTAGTTTATTTACACAATCTCTATATTCATCAGCAGCCAAAACGAGTTTTTCTAAATTATCAATTGATATACGTATATCATCTGTTGTTGGATTATTATCATCACGTATTTCTTGTGATAGAAAATATGATGATGTATTATTATATAAATTTTGTGGTGATAATGGTGGAGATTTTTGTGTAGAACTGAAGAATGAAAATCTCTTTTTAACTTGAGGTTTTGCCATTATCAATTACTTATTATCTTTCACTGATTCAATTCGGATTTGATAATTCAGCTAATTAATTATTATCCTTAAATATGGTCAATGGATACTTATAAAAATTAAAGACGCGAATTGAATAGTGAAATTATAACGAGAATTTATCACATATATATTATTATCAATTATCGAAGAAAATAATTCATTATTTAATGAAAAATTACATATATAAATAATAAAAAAATCTAAAGATACATGTATTTATTTTTTAACGGAGAATGAAAATAAAAAATATTTATATTATTAAAAAATTAAACCGCGTGCTATTTTACCCCTAATTCAAAAAAAAAATTAAGGCACATTTTACTATTTTAAGTAAAGAGTAACAAAAAAATTTTCGGTCACATGTTTGACATGCATTTAATATATCCGAATTAGAAATATTGACATAAGATTTTGAAACTTTTTTATTTATTTTTACTGTTCGGATTATGGAAGCTGAATCAAGTTCTAAGCGTTCTAAAAAATCGAAAAAGGATAAAGATTCCAAAAAGAAAAAGTCAAGTAAACATAAAAAACATAAAAAACATCATAAAAAACGAACCCGTCATGAAGAAGAATATAATAGCAGTTCTTCCGGCTCAGATAATGAAAAAAATAGTTTAGATAAAGAACTTTCGAATGATATTTTACAGGTATTTCAACCCCTTTTTTTAATTCGTTTTAAAATTTTTAAATATCTTATTAATTATATTTTTATTTCTCCTTGAAATTAACTTTACTTATGTAGATCAAAAAGTCAGGTACGTTATTATTATTATATTATTATTATTATTATTATTATTATTATTATTATTATTATTATTATTATTATTATTATTATTTTTAAAAAATATTTTAATAAATACTTAATTTTTTAATAATTTTAATAGATCATGAAAGTTTGATCCAAGATGAGAGTGACTATATACCTTCTGGAAGGGATAGTGTAGGTATTCAAACCGAATCAAGTACACAGACAGTATTTACCAATTTTAGAAATCCGCTTCATAGAGCAGTTTTTAAACGACCACAAGAAGAAAGTTTATATCATTCATCTACTTCTAGTGATGATTATTCGAAAAAGCGTTCGCGATCTCCCTCACCACCAAATCATGATCGTATGAAGACTGTCACAAGTACTAGTACATCGAATATACCATCGGTCATACCAGTGTCATCTTCCGAACCTATTTTATCTCCTAGCGAGTTAAATAAATTACAAGCTAGGGTTCTCAAAGCTAAGTTAAAGAATATGCCGGATGCAGATGATTTGGAAAAACAATATAATGAAGCTAAAAAAAGAGCAGAATCTGGTTCTGAAGTATGCAATTTTCATCATTTTCTTAAAAAATATGAATTAGTGAATTCCAAGTAATATCTATATTTATATTTTTAGTCGCGTGTCGAAGTTTTGCCTGTGCTGGATAGCAGAGGTAGACTTTATGATCTTCAGGGACAAAGATCTGAATCTCCACAACACGCCGGGCCATCACGTCGAAAGAAAGAAAAGGTAATGAACTATTGTTTTTATTCTTTTTTTAAAAATAATAGTATTAATTCATTATTTTATACATTAGGTTGATACACATGATACAACTGGTGAACGGATACGCTATTTTAAAGATGACGATGGTCTTTCATTAACTGATTTAGTACGTCAGGAAAGAATTGGAACTAGAGATGCGATGGATTCGCAGATGGCAGATAGGATCATGAAGGATACGATGTTTCAGGCAATTATTGAGTTTATCAATTATGATGATTATGACTATATATATTGTGAAAAAAGTTGGTTTAAGTTTTATTAATATTCTTTCCACAATTAGGATGATTTGGAATATATGGATGAAAAAGCAGATAGTATGGCAAAGATGAAATCAAAAACATTTGAACAAAAAAAAGAATTTGCTATTAGAGGTAAAGATAAGATATTTTTAAATATTTTAAACCTTTTCTTTTTAATAATTTTTCCGTTTATTCAGATTTTCAAAAGTCGAAACGAACTTTGGATACTTGTATATACTGCTTGAAAGATGATTCGAGACCTCAAGTCGCTATGGTATCATTAGGATATAGGGCATATCTTGCCTTACCAAATATGGTTGAAATGTCTCAAGGTCATTGTTTGATTGTTCCTGTTCAACACGTTACTTCAACTTTAGAATGTGATGATGATGTATGGGATGAAATTAGGGTACTTTGCAATCCTTTAATCTAATAATTTCAAATTTATTCATTTTTCATTAAGAAAATTTTTTTACTTTTGCAGAACTTTATGAAATGTTTAATCCAAATGTTTGCCGATGAAGATCGCGGTGTTATTTTTATGGAAACCGTTATCAATATGAAGTGGAATAATCATACTGTTATAGAGTGTATACCAATGCCCTGGGACTTGGCTCAGGATGCTCCCGCATATTTTAAGGTTTAAATTATTTATCAATTCTTACCTTTTATTTCTTTATACTTATCTATTCAAATATTATGTAGGAAGGAATTTTGGAAAGTAGTGGAGAATGGTCACAGAACAGAAAATTAATTGATACATCTAAAGCAACATTTCGGAGGTCAATGGTTAAAGAATTACCATACTTTCATGTTTGGTTTGGATTAGACAAAGGATATGGACATGTAATAGAGAAAGAGAAATCCTTTCCTTCATGGTTTGGAAAGGAAATTGCTGCTGGGATATGTGATTTACCTCCAAATGTATGGAGAAAACCTAAGAAGCTAAATCCAAGAGATAACCCGAATCGTGTTCAAGAATTTATGAAAAAATGGGAGAAATGGGATTGGACAAAAATGTTACATGAAGAACAATGAGTATCATATTAAGAGTCATGAATTTTAGTCTGAAGTTGTGAAAGGTCAATAAGTCTTATTCGTTTAAATAGATCATGAGATGAGATCATAAATATTGATTATATATAGTGATTATTCAAAAATAATATTTATGTACAATACAATTAAGCTTAACAAATATGTTTTAGGATTCACTTTGACGAAACAACTACTTAAATACCAGTTCGGTAAATTCGCCTGTATAAAAAAAAAAAAAATATTTTTTTATTTTTGGCCTATATGATAGATTTTCTATTACTTATCATTTGTAAATAGACAAAAAAAATATCAACGAGCAAAGCAGAAACAATAAGCTAAAAAAATGGAAATTAAGCGCATCAAATATCAGAAATAATAAAAAAAAAAAGAAAAATGGACGAGTATCTCATATAGAGATATAAATCGGTAAGCGAGAATAAAAAAAATAAAACCTCTCCTACACTGGGTATAATAAAAAAATAATACGAAAATGAAAAAGATATAAGCAATTTCCCAAGTATTTATACTTTTATAGAATTAAATGTTATTCACCATCTTATATAAATATATAAAATAACTTATATATACTATTAATTATATAACATATAATTCACAGAAGGTAATCAGCCTTTATTATAAAGACGCTTCAAATTAAATGTACCCATAAATTTGATATGTTAGTAAAAATTACAAGTTTATCGAAAAATGAATTTCATTTTATAACTCGCGAAAATTCGCGAAATTCGCGAAATTAAATATAATTTTTTTTTAATTAAATCTTTATATTATTAATTAATTTTATTAATTTTATTAATTTTTTTATTATTTATTCTTTTTTCTAAAAAAAATTTACAATTAATTTCATAAAAAAAAAAAAAGTTTTGAGGCGAAATTCTCATAAACTAAAGAACAAATTTTTCTGATGTGAATATAATTTCTCTATTTTTTTCTCTATTTTTTTTTTTTTTTTTTTTATATATATATAAAAAAATGCCACTAATTAGAACTATATATAATACCAAACCTATTTAATAATTGTTAGATTCAAAAGGATTTTTATCCCTGATATCATGTCTTTTAAGTGGTAATGGTTTTGGAGGTAATGTTGGTTTAACATGATATTGTCCATCAGTTAAAGAATCATTATAATCATCATATGTTTCATTATCATCCGGTTGAGGTGGACTATAACTCCTCGGAAAAGTTGGATTTACAATATTTTTTTGTGAGAACCGATTATTTTTTAGAGTATTCATCTTTGAACGTAAAGTATTAAATTTATTTTCATCATCATCTTTAATACTTTTACTAAGTTGAGAAGGTTGAGCAGAAGCGGTGGGTGAATCCGAATTATGTGTAATATCATCAATCATCGATCTAGCATTTTTACTTCTTTGATATATGAACCACAATACACGAATTATTCCCATTAATATTACAATAAACCATATGGATGTTAATACATAAAATAATGGTAATTCGGCACGTAAATTATTCTCATAAGTATCAAATATTTTACCAATTTCACCCCCAATTTCACCATCACCACTACCATTTTCTGAAGGAGGAGAACCAACAAGATTAGTTGTAACTTGACCAACAACATCATCCATATTATCCTTACTAAGTAATAAAAGAGAATCATTTACACGAGGTAATCCAATAAAAGCATTGTTCTGAATAAAAGTTAATCCCACTTGAATTCCTTCAACTTTTGTCACAATTAGACAATTAACTAATTGTTGCACAACTGGTATTAATACTGGTACATCTTTAAAGGTATTTTGAACAAAGGTCGTAATTTCATCTACAGCAGTATTTAATGTATTATTTAATGTGGTGGTTGTAATGTTAACCCATGAAAGTAAATTCTGGTTTAAATCATTTTCTAGTAACCCAATTATATTGTTACTATCGGATGCAAATTGATTTGATGTTGAAGATAATTGAGAATTAATTAAATTTCCAACGGAATTACCAAAATTACTTACAGCATCAGAGATTGGTTGTTTATAATTATTTTTAACCGCATGAAGAACAGCTAATTGTAAATAAATTCCTATTATACCTGATATACCAATAATTAAACAGATTAAAGCGGGTTTATGTAAAATATAATCACAAAACCATCTGAATAAATCACTATTTTCCCGATTCTTAAATAATTTTGAAGCTTTTATAATCCACCTCATGATAAAAGGATGTTCGGCTATTTTGATCACTTCGATTACCGAATCTTTGTCTGATTTTAAATTAATTGATTTTACAGTTTTGGTCGTTCGATTGATATGCAATTTATATCTTATATGAGTATACCAAATTACTAATGCATTAGCCACAATCATTAATAACACTACTACAAAAATAATTCCAAGACCAATACGAGCTGCTTTAATGAGATCACGTGAAATGTCATCAAGAACGCTAAGATCCAAATTTTCCGCGCAAAAACTAATTTGATTCTTTGGTGGTACGGGTAAAGCAGTTTCATTAAATTTTACATTTGACATAATACCACTAACAGTTCCTCTTAATTCTTCAAATGGTATAGAGATTAAACCTGAAATTTTTGATTCAATTTCGCTCATTGTAGGAATATTTCCATTTAACGTATTAAGACCATTATTAATATCAGTTGTTGGTAATTGAAAATTATTTAAAAAATCCAATGATATCGTAATTGTCTCTGGCTGATCAGGTCTACCAAAAGGAGTATCGGGTATTTTATTAATAATTTCACGTGCTTTATTTATTGCTGAGTTTATCCCAGAAAGTTGAGAATCTATTTGTGCCTTAATTCCATTAAACTGACCGCTTGTAGCATCTCCTATTGCTTGAATAGATGCTGTCAAAGCTCCGACTGATCCTCTTATAGCAAATTCCAAGAGACACTGATATGTATCAGTATAAACATGTATTAACCAAATTATAATACCCTCCATTGCAACGATTAATAAATCTATCATTCTTGCAACTCCTTTAATTGTAAGATTAACACCATCAATAGTTGCTCGATTAAAACCACCTGCCATAAAATGTGGTAAAGAAGTTACAGTTGAAGATGCAACTTCAAGTGCATCACATGATCTATTTGCTTTTTCTTTAACTTGATCAATTATCGGTTCAATTGAATTCATAGCAATAAATAATCTTAATATTATAAACATTAATGCTATTACTGTATAATTTACCCATGACAAAGAAAGTTTGCTTCTCAATCCAACGTATGGTTTAATCTTTCTAGGTGGTAATTGTGGTGAGGCAAAATCCGTTCCTATATCTTCCTTCTCTGATCCTTCTTCTAATTGTCTTGATGATCTTGATGACGCACCAGGCGGCGATTTTTTTTTATTAAGAGGTAATGGTATTATAGTTCTAAGTGGCATTTTTTTTTTTAGTCAAATTATAATAATAATTATTATATATCTAAAATAATAAAAATTTTTTTTTTTTTTAAAAAAAAAAGAATGAAATAACAAAAAGAAAAAAAAAAAAGATAGTGAGATAAAGGAATGCGGTCCAGCCTGAAGGGAAAAAAAATCATAATTCAACATATTTATAATGATTTTTTTTTTTAAAATTGATTTTAATACCATATTAGGACAATAATAGGTATAACAAGATTCAAGAAGAACAATATTGTTGTGTCAAAAGGTTGTGAAACACTAATTAGAAACAACAAAAAAAAGGGAAAGGGATATTTTAAAACTTCTGGAAAACAACCATTATTTTTTATAAAGAAGAATACAATGAACAAAGCAATACGTATCGTATTCATCCTTTCAAAGTTTCAAAATATGGTAGGACAATTATTAGATGTGTGCATGTGTTGTGTACATTTTTGGTTAAAACAAACAAGGGCAACCGCGGGTCTATTTTTGTGATCCAATTATCGTTAATCCCGTTAATACTTTTTTGTTTAATTTTTTTTATTCAGGTTGAAATCAAACATGTACATAATTTATATTATAAATTTAGTAGTTTTAACATTTCGTTTTAAATAATCAAAATTAGAAAATTATAATTATGGAAAATATGATAGTTTCCAAATTTGGATGTCAAATAAATTAAGTAGTAGATCTTTGTATAATTTTTAAAAGATAACGTCATCATTTATAATTTTTCGTCAACATCGTATTATTTTAAAATGATCATTTTCATGATTTTGAAAGCACGTAACGAGAAAATAATTCCCAGGAAGCATTATTATTATTATCAAGACAATTGAGGTTAACTCCAGATTTGAGATTGGGACAAGGACATGTCCATAGACGGACAGAATTGGACATTCCTAGGACAGTCTTACCTAACTTAGTATCCGAAATTGATAAAACTCCTCATGAAATTACATATTGACATGAAACTTCACAAGAATTACATTATATCCAAAAATTGACATGTATAAACTTGTGGAACAAAGCTTCAACCAAATTTTGGCCAATATTAAGGATTTTTTACTAATTCTAAATATTTAAATATTTTCATCTAACAATATAACAGATAACTCATTTATTCAATTCTTTTAGGTATAAATTTATTTAATTTACCCAAATTTCTTTCTGGTATCATTCATTCTATAATCAAGATAACTACGACATAATGATATGTCCGGGATTATATCAAATAATATCGATATTTATAAGTTCTCTCATTATAATGAATTTTTTCGTTATATCGAGTTCTTAATATATATCAGAAATATATAATTTAAATTTTCTAATGGAAAAATTTAAAAATTTCGAGTAATGAACAAATTTTAAAATCTTTAATCTCACTATACTTTGTATCCCATACTGTATATAGGAAAAAAGATTCTAAAGAAGACTTAACATTTGGTAATTCGAACTATTTCGAACTCTTTCAAACTCTTTCAAGTTTTCGTAAAAAATTCTTTGATTAGTTTAGAATAACGAATAATAAGTTGCAGATAAAATTACTCCTTAATGAACCTGAATAAATATAATTAAAAAGAAACGATATAAGAATCTAGTCTTTTATGGTGAAAAGTCAAAAGATCAATTCGGATTCATTAACAACGAATTATGCGCTTTAAACAACGAATTATGTACTGTATCTTAACATTTATTAATATTATATGCTGTTGAAAGGATAATATAATTACATTAAATAAATAAGTGTTAGTATACTGTAGTATGCTTAACCGATTTTACCGATTTAACTATTATGTAGAACCGATTAATTAGCATTTATTGTTATGTATTTGTCACATCTCACATTGTGATTCTTCATTTCTTTGTAAGACTACATATTATCAATTAACTTTAATTTTATTTTTTCTTTGTACTATAAATAACGATATTCAAGATAAGTTGGAACCCCCGATTTTTTCAATTTATGATCCTGGTATATAATTATTGGAACAGATTGATAAGAAAGAAAGTGTATATAATATATATTTAAATATTAAAAGAATTGGAATTTTGGAAGGACCAATTCCAATAAATTTATTTTAAGAAAGTTCCAAAAAGAAACATGACACAGAATTAAAGTTGATTTATGTTCATTTTATAAGCTTCCTTATAAGGTTAGAACAACTTTAAATCCCAAGAATATATAAAAAATGATTAAAAGATTAAAAAAAAAAAAAAAAGATTAATAAAGATTACACAATTCATAATTCACAAAATAGAGATAATTCACAAAATAAAAAGTCATTTTTGGATATAAAAGGGAAAACCTTATGAGAAACAAATCAAAAGGGAATAAATCACGGATAAAAGAAAAGTAATTAAAGGGATGATAGAACGAATTAATTATTTGTTTTAATGAAAAGGATTTAAATAATAATAATAATAATAATAAATAAATAAAATAAGCAATTTCGGACAACTTTAATATTGTACGAATCAAAATTTAAAAGTATGTAACAATATTTTAACGAATAGTAAATGTCGGAATTGATAAAAATGGATAAGTGTAATAATCGATTATTGATGATTGATAGTCTATAAATATTTTGATATTATAATAAACGTATTAAGTATTTTTTAAAGTATATGATGCGATAAATTAAGATTTAATGAAATAAGGAAAGAGTTGATTATAAAATTCCGAATAATCCCGAAATTCCTTCGTTTGTGTTATATTACGCATAGAAAAGACGCAGTAATATATGACGAGAGTGATATTTTTGATCAAAAAGGAAAGTTCAAACCGGAACTAAACCAAAAAAAAACTATACTTATTTTAATGTAACGCAAACTTTATATAGGTTTTAAATCGGAATAATTCTAGGCCTTTCGGTATAAACACTAAATATCACATGACAAGTGATATTTTTATCTATTCATGAAAAAAAAAAACTTATTTGAATCTGTGTTCAATCTTTATAGATATTCTACTCATAAACTTTATCACCAAGGTCATATATTTGTTCAACGGGAGTCATAACTTGATCCAACTTATTCATCTTAATTAATTCATATTGTTCATTAACAAATTCTGTTATATCTTCTATACTAATAATATATTCGTCAGAATATTTTTTTAATATATCACCTTTCATACCAAGTTGAATGGCCCTTCTTTGAATTTTTTCTCCAAGTAAATTATGATCAGGATCCCATTGTACTCTTACTTCTGATGATTTTAAATTCTCTTGCCATTCTTCTCGTGAAATTGGTGAGAAGGAATTGAAATTTGTTGGTACTGCTTTTGATATAATCTCTTCAAATCCTTGTCTTGATAATTTTATTGCCAAGATCTAAGATAAAAGGATATATTAATTTTTTATTTTATTTATAAATAAATAAATTAAAATTTATTTTATATATCAAGATATATATATATATATTATTAATAATTACTCTTTCTTGATTATTTTTAGTAGCCCAACCGGATCTGTACATCATCCAGGTAAAATTAGGTTTAATCCATGACATTCTCTGATTAAAAAAAGAATAATTAAAATATATTATATAATTATTTTAAAGTTATAAATATTTAATATTTACAGTCCAAGAAAAATCCTGTCCACCAAATTTTTGATGTTTAACAGCATAATTTGCTATGGAAGGGTTATAAGCTTGGTAAACAATAATAGAATTATCATCATATTGCCCCATAATATGACGACCTTCTTTTGGCCATCGTTGCAATTGAGAAATATATAATTCTGTTTCTAATGTAATCATTTCTGAACTTTGGAAATGATGAAAAAAAAAAATGCCAACATGAGTATTTAAATATTATTATATATATCTGGAAATTTTTACTGCGTATTAATTATAGTGTAATTGCTGCGTATTTACCGATTTACCGTTTAAATTACTGCGTCAGCTGCGTTTTTTTTTTACTGCGCTTTGTTTTTTACCGCTTAAATTTTGTTTCACAACTGCGTTACTGCGATTATATCTACTGCGTTAATGTTTTTTGCTTTTCCGAAATGTAGTACAGAAATAAAGTTTCTTTTAATATTATCAGGAACGCCAATAATTTGTAATCTACTAAATAAAGTAAGATCATTAGTTGTGAATGGTTTGAAACAAAGGAAAAAATTAATTGCGGTTACAATATTTTATGAATATGTAACTTGAAACTTTTTATCTCGAAACAGTAATAAATTTTTTTCGTGTTAAAGTTTAAAAAAAAAAAAAAATGCAACAAATTTAATTTTCGGTTATAAACAATTTTCTTTATTGGTTAATATTACTTGATTACCAATTATTTATATAAATATCTTAAGATTTACTCGGAATTTTCTTATTGAAAGAAGAAAGAAGAAAATTTTGATTTTTTTCAGAAGTCATGTTCCATTTTAAGCATTAATTATGCATTAAAACAATGAAAAGTAATCAAAACAAAATAATCGCGAAATTACCAAGAAAATTTTTTTTTTTTATCACATAGAATCAAAAATAATTTAAATTAAAATAAATATAAATAAACTTTTTTTTTTTTTTTTTTTTTTTTCTTTTTTTAATTAAAAAAATAATTTTAAAAAAAAAAAA